>JAAOOA010000107.1:35000-65000 GCA_012861695.1 Trematomus loennbergii
GGATTTTAAGGGTTTTATTGCAAACACAACTGTTTAACAGCATTTATGGTGTGCAGATTCAGGAAGAGGAACTCGGTGGTTGGCTCTCTGACCAGTCTGATCAGCAAGCAGTCCAACCTGCAGGAAGGTAAAACACACACTGATCACACACACACACACACACACACACCCACACACACACACACACACACACACACACACACACACACACACACACCACACACACACACACACACATGCACACACACACCCACACACACACACACACACACATGCACACACACACACACACCACACACACACACACACACAACACACACACACACACACACACACACACACACACACACACACACACACACACACCACACACACACACACACACTTTGATTGACAGCAGCAGGAAGTGACTGTGTGTGTGTGTGTGTGTGTGTGTGTGTGTGTGTGTGTGTGTGTGTGTGTGTGTGTGTGTGTTGTGTCAGAGGAGATGCACGCAGAGATCTGCTACGCCGAGTGTCTTCTGCAGAAAGCCACGCTGACCTTTGTTCAGGTACATTACTCCTGGCTCAGGATTCATATCATAACTTCATCGTTAAATGATTACATTTGATTGAACTCTCTTCTTGCAGGATGAAAACATGATCAGTTTTATAAAAGGAGGTCTCAAGATTCGAACCAGCTACCAAATCTACAAGTGAGTTTCCAAACAGGGGGAAGACGTACTCACAAAATTAAAAAACTCCCAAAGCTATTTTTGTTTGTGTAAAAATGCAATATTCAAACATCACTTGCACTGTTTCTGTTCCGACTTTCTGTAAAGCGTCTTTGGGCATTCGGAAAAGCGCTGTAAAAATCCAATGTATAATTATTATTATTATTGTTTAACTAAGATCTGGATTATATTTTTTCCTAACAGTCTGTTTTTTGAATGTTATGAAACAGGGAATGTCAGAACTCTCTGAACGCCGCTCAGGACGTTCAGTCCGACGCCTTCAAGCAGTTTGAGGGCGGTGTGAAGCTCGGCATCGGGTCCTTCAACCTGGTGGGTTTTATATATATAGATAGATATGGTATATTATTTATTCCCAGAGTTAGCTTCTTTTATTCACCCTGGAGCCCCAGACGGGAGGAGTTTAACTGAAGGAAATGTGCAAGTTATAGAGACACATTTCAATAGTTATTTACCAGGTACTGTAGCGTAAACATGATCTATGTCTCCATGTTCCTCAGGGATATCTGTCTTTGCCTCATATACACAGAATAAAGTATATGATTTCAAGTTGATCTCATTGTGATTTTAAAGTGTGATCTGCCTCTACGACCTCTCTATGTCGACCCACAATGAGTCAGTTAGTGAAAGAGGAACGGGTTTCATCACATGAACCCTTTTGTCTTTGCCCAATAGAACTGTGTCATCAGAGGAATATATAGATGCACTGTTCATGATTTAATAGTTAGTTTATTATTATGATTTTAAAGTTGTTTCTGTCTCTCTCTCTTCAGATGCTGTCTCTTCTACCTCAGAGGATTTTGAGGTTGTTGGAGTTCATCGGATTCTCAGGAAACAGGGTCAGTAGTCCACCTTCTGGAACAGAGTGTACAGGTCTTTTCAAAAATCATGCAGCTAACGAAACACAGACAAATAAAACAAACTTCCAGAAACCCTGAGGTCTTCACCAACGCTGAGTTCTTTTAGGTCGAGGCTAAACACATCACTTTTTTCAGCTGCTTACCCAGAAGCCTTTTAGCTTGTTTTAGCACCTACTGTATTTACAATGTTGTTTTCAAACTATCTCTTTTATGAATCTGTTATGTATTATGATTATTTATTGTGTTCCTGTCTTTTGTCTTCTTCTTAATGTCGATGTAAAGCACTTTGAATTGCCTCTGTGTCTGAAAGTGTGCTTTATAAATAAACGTACCTTACCCTACCTAAACACTGGGTGTTTCTCAATGTCAAGGAAGGATGCTCCAGAGCCACTATTTCAAGGATGCTACGTCATCGAAGGACTGTTCCAATGTCCAGGATCCTTGGAAATCTACCGAGCCCGGCGTCCTTAGTAGCGAGACATTTCTAGGCTGCACATGTCTCCGCGGTCTTAAAATCCCCACAATGCTTTGCGCACGGACCAATTTCCCCAAATCTATGGCGGAAAATGTAAGGCGGGGCCTCTCATAGGACGCACACCTGCACACTTGCTCGCCTGTTCCACTCTTCGTTTTCCGAATGCCAGGAAGTATTCTTGCCTAGCTTCTGAAGCAAGTGACTCTGAAGACATGTCTACCAAGGAAGCGTCCTCGACATTGAGAAACACCCACTGTCTGTAGAAAGCTGTGAACATCTTGTAATCTAACGGTTAACGATGTGTGTGTGCAGGGCTTTGGCTTGTCTCAGCTGAGGGAGGGAGCCTCGAGTCAGAGTCTTCGATCCGTCCTCTGCGCTCTCACGCTGCTCTTCTACAACACATACGTCTCCCTGATACTCGGTAGGAAAACCAATCAACCTTTTTCTATAGATATGGCCGCTTCAACTGAACCAGCTGTTTCTATAGCATCCTCGTGTTGAGTATTAGGTGCAAAACTCTCTTGTCCTCGGGACGTTTTTTAGGTTTTTGGGGGTTTATTTTATGCCAATGAAAAGCTTGTGTTTGACAGGGACTGGAGAGGGAAACCTTCTGGAGGCCGAATCTCTGCTGGAGCCGTACCAACAGAAATACCCCAAAGTAAGATAAGACTCACATGAGGTGTATTTCTGCAGAAAGTAATACACATTTAAACCTTAGTGACTATCAGAACACATATGTAAAAGTATTGATACACTGCATCATGTTTTGTTTCTTTCAGGGCTCCATCATTCTCTTCTACTCCGCTCGCATCTCAGCGCTACGAGGGAACTTCGAGAAGGTCGTATATCATATCATATCACATTTGAGGACTAAATGATCCCCCTCTTCCTTTTCTTTGTGACTTTCTTATAATCGTAACTGTACTGTTGTGTGTTTCAGGCGCGGGCGATGTACGAGGAGTGCATCAGCAGCCAGCAGGAGTGGAAGCAGATCCACCATCTGTGCTACTGGGAGCTGATGTGGACTCACTCCTACCAGCAGGAGTGGCAGCAGGCGTACCTTTACGCTGACCTGCTGTGCAAGGAGAGCCGCTGGTCCAAGGTCAAACAACACTATCATTATATTCATATAACAACACATTCGTTTTTTTTAAGTTTTAGCTTATTAGCATCAGTTTAAATACACAAAAATAACGAAATAAGATTCAGTCAAGGAACAGGCGGTGAAACAAATGGACTCCCCAAGTCGATTTATACTGGAAACAGATTATATCACTTGTTTTGTTATGAAGCAAAAATGTATGGAAACAAATATAATTATAACATTAAACACAAATAGTCAAATATAGCATAGAATTGGAATAAAATGTGCACTAATGAATCAGACTTTTTCTTATAAAGCAAACATTTATTGATTTGATATGGTTATGTGTTGTTGTTGTTGTTGTTGTATAATGCATCTGTTGAGGGAAAACAGTACGATATTATCTACAATGGTGTCAATCCAATCTTTGCTTTTTGCCCTCTCCAGGCTATTTATGTGTACCAGAAGGCGGCCATCCTCAGTATGATGACAGAGGAGGAAGTAAAGACGACGGGGGAAGACATCATGGAGCTCTTTAGGTCAATAAAACATTAATAATGTCCCAAAAACACATACAATTTGGAATATATAAAGAAAAAACATTGTGAAAACCTTTTTGTAAAGTTACGACATTACTTTCTGTCCTTTTTCCTTTACAGAACTTTTTTAAACAGTAAAATATATAATGTTTTTATGTTCCTCCTCTGTGTGTGAGCAGGCAGGTGGAGGGGCTGAAACAGCGGCTGGCGGGGAAGTCGATCCCAACGGAGAAGTTTGCCGTGAGGAAATCCAGACGCTACAAAGCTGCTAGCCCCATCCCCCTGGTCATCCCCGCACTGGTATGCTAACGTACATTTCTGCGATCAAACACATTGATTCAGTGTTTTAGGGTCTAGGACAGGGGGGTCAAACTCAATTTCATCGCGGGCCTCATTAGAATTATTGTTGCCCTCAAAGGGCCGTTGTAACTTTAAGACTCTTTAATATACATACATTACATTATTGCCTCTGCATTTGGATTATTATCAGATAGGGTAATAACTTCATAATTAACTACGTCTGAAAGCAGAAGTCTAGGGCAAATAATTGCAAGTCTCTTCAGTGTACATGTCACAAAACGAGATGCATTGTGGGACATGTAGTTTACGGGCAACGTGCTACTGTAAAGTGGCATGTAACCGTATAATAAACGTATTATATTCTTTCAGAGCTCTTGAGGGCCGAATAAAATGAAGTTGCGGGCCGATTTTGCCCGAGGGCCTTGAGTTTGACACCCCTTGTTTAGGGTGTGCCAAAAGGATATTTTTTAATCATCAGGAACGTCCTTTTGGATTGGTGTAATTTTCCCTCTCTGTAGGAGATGATGTACGTCTGGAACGGTTTCACCATCGTTGGGAAGAGAGCCGACAGCACTGAGGCCTTGCTGGTAACCATAGAGACGGCAGAGGAGCAGCTACGCAACGACCCCAGTACGTTAAAAATAACAACGTAGCTACTCGTTATTGTAATAAAGTCAAGCCGGAGTTCCACAGGGTTTCGTCCTTGGCCCACTTTGTTTTCATATTGTACCGAATAAAGACATCTAGATTAATGTCATCGAGCTGGTCTTTCTAGCAGACGATGCTGTTACATATTTATCCAGATAACGTACAATGTGCTAGCCAATAGAAGCACAGAGTGTTGGCTCTATGTTCTGGAAGTAAGTGTTGGGAGAGGGAACACAGGGATTTTAGCCTCTGCAGACCATTTACATGCACTAAAACCTATAGAACACACTACAGGAGAGGGAAACCCCCATATTAGAAACACTAAACAAGGTCAAAGCTACAGTTACACCAACAACATAACATGACTTGTGTTTTGTGTTCAGGCCCGTCAGAGTTTCATCCCGACGACAGCTGCCTGGTCCAGATGTTGAAGGGCCTCTGTCTGAAACACCTGGGCAGGTTACTGCAGGCAGAGCTCTGCTTCACACAGGTCCTCTCCAGGTAACACACACACACACACACATACACACACACACACACACACACACACACACACACACACACACACACACACACACACACACTAAAATACACTCAGACAGACAGGTTTAACACACTTTACATTAATATTCAATCTAATATTTAATAATCCATTCCTTGCTCAATTAATGTATTTATAATATCCTGCTTATATTTTGTTACTGTGAATTTCCACATGTATACTTTTTTAATGCTATTTTATTTCTATTTGAGACGTTTACATTTTGTATTTTTATTTCTAGTCTTTTAATTTCTCTAATGTACAATGCCTTGTCTTTTTATGCTGCTGCAACTTCTTATCTTATCTTACTTAGGGTTATCTTCTTTAAGAAAGCGAGATAAGATAAATGTTATCTTTGTTTCAGCGAGAGTCGTATCAGATACGATCACTACTTGATTCCCTTCACTCTGTACGAGCTGGGGCTGCTTCACAAACAGCAGGGAGACTTCGCCAAGGCCACCACCTACATCGAGAACGCCAAGTGAGCTATCCTTATAGATATATATATAATTATACCTTTTACACCTAAATATACCTTTAACAACCCATGTACGTTGTTTTATCATTTTATACATCAGATTTGTATGTAATGCATACCTTAATATACCCTTTACTCCACTTCTCCATACCCATTATTATTATTATGAATATAAATATATATTTTTATTTAATTGAACAGTCAAGGGAAAAATGTTTTTGACCTCTTATTATTATTATTTGCATTTGTGTATATATTTTTTGTATTTAATGGCCAAGGTACATGTGTTTTACTTATTTTATTATTACAAAATGTATTAATTAAAACAAAGAAAGAATGTAATTAAAGGCCAAGGAACATTTCTTTTAGTAAATAATATTTTGGAAGTAAAAATCTGATTTCTTGAATGATTTTTTTTGTGTTTTCCCTCAGGACGAACTACAAGGATTACTCCATGGAGTCCCGGCTTCACTTCAGGATCCACGCGGCTCTGAGCAGCCTCAAAGGGTCTCCTGTTGGCACCCCATAATACCCCAAAATAGACCATAAATACCCCATAATACTCCATAATACCCATAATACCCCATAACACCCATAACACACCATAACACTCCATAATACACAGGGATTCCCCTCTTCACATCCAAACCAGGACTCCTCCATTGCTTGTAAAACTATATGATATTATATGTTTCCTTATTTATTGATGTGTTATTGTGTGAACAGATGAGATTATCTAAGCGTCTCAAACAGGCTCAGGGTCAGGTAAGAGTTTAATGACGAGATTCAATGCAAGATGTTTATTTAATCAATTAGTTAACGAGTCATTGTCAGAGAGAGGATTTCACTCTTATGGTGCGTCTACAGTGGAAACGAGTTGGACCAGCTCACCGTTTGTCTCTATATTGATTAATACAGAAAAAGACCCAGAATCAACAGATTTAATTGCAATATTTGCACCAAAATGGAGCAGAATTAACGACATGATGACACAGTTTGCAAGACGGCAAGCAAGATACTTTAAAATGCCTGTTTTCTGAATGAAGTTTGGTTTACTAATCTTTGCATTTGCGTGAGAAAAATAGCTTTGTGTCCGATGTGAGCGCACCATAAGGGGCTCGTTCACTCAGAGACGCTTTAGAGACAACTTTTAGTTTATTAAGTTATGCAGATTAAAGAACATGTTTTATTGTTTAATAAATAGGTGTCAAAATATGTTGGAAAAACTCTCCCAGTATTCCCAACAGAAGTTTGTATCTGTTGCCTTGGACCGCTCTGCCTGAACGAGCCCTTCATTCAAATCTGACACTACTTTACAAATCATGGCCTTAACCCGCTGCAAAAACTATGAATTATTGTTAAAGATAGAATCAGAAATACTGGGATTTCAGGTTTCAAAGACGATAAACGTGCATTAGGGTTACATTCATGAACGTGCATTAGGGTTACATTCATGAACGTGCATTAGGGTTACATTCATGAACGTGCATCATGTGACCAGCAGGGAGATATGCTTT
Source organism: Trematomus loennbergii (assembly GCA_012861695.1). Classification (NCBI taxonomy): domain Eukaryota; kingdom Metazoa; phylum Chordata; class Actinopteri; order Perciformes; family Nototheniidae; genus Trematomus; species Trematomus loennbergii. The sequence continues at coordinate 42,173 of JAAOOA010000107.1, forward strand.
ATTTTTATTACTTTACTTTGCCTTTTTCTTAATTTCCTAATAATGCATCATGCACACACACAATCACAGCCTTCCCACCAACCGTGGCTTATACACACACACACACACACACACACACACACACACACACACACACACACACACACACACACACACACACACACACACACACACACACATACATACACACACTCTCTCTCTCTCACACACACACACACACACACACACACACACACACACACACACACTCTCTCACACACACAGACACACACACTCTCACACACACACACACACATACATACACACTCTCTCTCTCTCTCTCACACACACACACACACACACACACACACACACACACACACACACTCTCTCTCACACACACAGACGCACACACACACACACACACACACACACACATACACACACACACACACACACTCTCTCTCTCTCACACACACACACACACACACACACACACACACACACACACACACACACACATACATACACACTCTCTCTCTCACACACACACACACACACACACACACACACACTCTCTCTCACACACACAGACGCACACACACACACACACACACACACACACACACACACACTCTCTCTCACACACACAGACGCACACACACACACCACACACACACACACACACCACTGGGAAATGTGCATAATAACAAGAGAGAAACACATAACGGCTGAAAACGCACACATTTAGCAGCAATATAAAATGTTTGTTTTGCGTCACTTGGTCAGTCGGACATGTTTGAACTTTAGTTTCTCTGATGCCTTTTTTTGTAATGTTATTGTTTGATTGGCCTTCTTCTTGTTTTGCTGCCTCCTAGTGGACATAATATATAAATATACATTCAGATGAAATTGCATAAAGGATCCTCTTTTTCATCAAAATACTGTAAAAAAAGACTGTTTTTACTTTTCTTATATTAAATTGTATTCTATTATTTACTCTATTATATAAATCAGCAACATATATGAAGAACAGTTAGTTTAGTATATATATATATTTACGTATTTGTTTGATTAAAAGCACAATCTATCTATGATCCAAGCTCAATAAATGCAAAACGAAAAAGCAATTCTCTTTCTGCATTTTGACTTCAAGCAGTTTGATACTACTCACTACTTTGTTTATGATATATTCACAAAATCATTATTTACTTTAAGTCAAAAGAGTGAATTTGGGGAACGGTGAGATATAGCTAAACACTTTTTATTATATATTCAATATATCTGAAAACACAATTACAATGACCCTTCTCCCTATATTGAATGTATTGACCTAAAGACCAAATGATATGTGTGTCTTGCTATTCGTGGCCGTTTCTCAATGTCGAGTAAACCTGCTCCAGAGCCACTATTTCAAGTATACTACGTCATCGAGTGGCGCCGAAGGACTGTTTAAATGTCCAGCATTCGGCGCCAGACATTGAGAAACGGCCCGTGTCTTTTTTTGTGTATTTTGTGTCGGTTTTGTTTTTTGTGATTATCTGTGAGTTTTTTGGTAAAGTTGATATCAGTTTAACTCAAAAGAATAGAGTTAAAGTATTTGTGGTAGGAAATAAAATAAAACCGCAGTAACGCCCCGTACTGTGGATTACAATTTCCCGCTAAAATGCTAATGCTAGAAAACTGCCAAGATAACGTTGCTGGTAAAAACAAGGTGTTGCTGCTGGAACAAGTAAATGAACTCAGTGAATATTAAAGATAATACATGTTATCAGTTTGCTATTTCCTGATTGATTTATCAAAAGTGCGGTGTGTTAGCATCACGTCACTAGCTTATGCTACAGTGTTAGCATATTGGCTGTTATCATAAACTAGCGTGAAATATTCGAAATGTTAGCATCATCACTAGCGGATGCTAAAGTTAAATTTAGAGCGACCTTTCAAGGCCTTTCGGGATTCAAAACGTAAAAAAATAATAATAATTTTGGTCCTTTTAAAATATTTTTTTTCAACCTTTCTTTATTGCAAATTTGAATGCTTCTCTGTATTAAACTGTTATTATTATTATTATATTATTATTTATACAGCATGTTTTCCATTATGTTTAATATGTTTTCTGATATACAGCCATTACTGTATTCGCTTTACGGCAGGAAGTGACATAACCAAATATTTACGGTTGTAGACGATGACTCACGTGGTGCAATAAAGAGAAATCAGATGAGTAATGTTTTATTTTGAGTTCTATTAACAGTTTTTCATTTATTACCTCTGTGTATAAGTGTGTCTTTGTTTGTCTTTAATTCTTCAGCCTCTGTCTTTTTTTTGGCTCATTTAACAACGTTTCACTGCGAACACTTAAAACCGGCAGATTTGTTGGTTCACTGATAATTTTGGACAAAAAGGTTTTCTGTTGTGTGCATTATTTATAAGTTAAGATCTGATCAGAAGATATTGTCCGAAGTGTGAAATACTTTTTAAAAGCCATAACTGTTGTATTGCCTTTATATACTCAACAACTTCTAACTTCCTACATCAGTTATTCATATTTATGTTCAATAAAACTTAAAACATCGAGAAGATTTAAGAAATAACGCTTCTGGTGCATTTTGTGGCATTAAAACTAATAAACAACACTTTTAATGTCAAACGTTCAATAATAGTCTTTATTTTACTCCTTTTGGGAAAATCTGCTGTTGTGGTTTATAATGTTTTTGTGGCTTTGTTTATATCCAGCTAACAAATGGTAAAAGACACAGACACACACACACAGACACACACACACTCACACACACACATTCTCACACACACACACTCACACACACATTCTCTCACACACACTCACACACACACACTCTGTCACACACACACTCACCTACATACACACACCTCTACACCACACACACACAAACACACACACACATACACACACACACTCACACTCACACATTATTCGGAGGTTAAACTAAGGTCTCTTTCATCAACCTCACAGATAAAGTACACACTGATTTTGAAATACCTTCTTTTTTGTATTGAAACAGTGTTGAACATTAACCGTTTTTGTACTTCCATCGTTTTACGTTGTTCAGGGTCGCCTGTCCCAAAACTTTAGGTGAATTCCCAGCAGACATTTTGACTTTTGTTGTTGCAGCAAAAGCCCAAAGAATTAGAGAAAACATAAAAAATGTCCCAGTAAACCATGATGGCCAGAATTTGCAATACCAGGACCCTCAAACTGGTGCAACCAAATCTATACGTGTGTGTTTTTCACAACTTTACAGATGTGGTAAATGCAAAATAAAGGTTGAGTTTGAAGATAGCAGTGGTTCAATCAAAGCTAATTGGAGAATAGGGAAGGTGGCATTAGATTTACCATTTTACTCAAACAGCTTAATTTGATTATTTACACCCATACTTTTCCAACAGATGCAAGCAGTGGCGGATGGGCCGGTACTGAAGTGGGCCGGTCGGATAAGTCACCATAGTTCAATTAAAAGCAAAAGAAAAGTCTTCAGCCTGGATTTAAAAGTAGTAAGAGTTGCAGATATTTGAAAATACCCCTACCAAATTCTCTCACTCCTCGACCCTAGTCTTCCTGTGAAATTATAGTTCTTTTGCCAGTTTTCTAACATCCTCTTTCCTCCATTTTGAATCCCCATGACAACACATGTTCCTGTTTTACCGTTACCTGAACCCATCTTTTCAACTGTTCAATTCCCAGAATGAGCATATGTAAACCTGTTTTAAGACTTCCCTCGTGAATCTTAGGCCTTTAAACCCCTTTTCTTTTCAATTCCCCAAATATTCTCTGTAAAAAAGGACGCAAAAATCCAACTTGCAGGAAAACATGTTGAGCCTTGAGTCAGCATGCCGCCCACATATTTGTGTTCTTGTAGTTACTGCAACGTGGGTTTTCCATGCAAACAAACAAGCCTTTTCCCGACTCTATCGAGCGCTCTCTGACCATGAGCAATCACATGAATCCTGAGGAGGCGGGGCTTGTGTGTTCATGCCGAGATAATGATTGATTGATGAAATCCTGACACGAGATGTCTGCACATTGCTCCTTTACAGAGAGGAACACTGCAGCTGTTTCTTCATTGCACATCATATGTTATTATCTGGTTTGAGTCTTTTAGTCTTTGTCCACCAAGAAAAGAAAGAAGACTTTTTTAAAGAACTGTGGAGGCTACTTGTTTTCGTCAGGATGAGATCAGCTTCTCTTTTCTTGGTGTTTCTTCTCGTCATTTATTCTGAAACGGTAAGTTACCCACAAATGTTTTTTTATTCAATTCTTGTTTCGCATATTTAGTGATTTGGTTGACTTTAAACTGCACAAATAAAGTGAAAAACCAGCAGTTTCTGAGTTTTTTGAAAAAACAAATATGTATAAGGTAAAAGAAGTACAATTGTAAAAATAATATATATATTTTCTATTTCTGTATTTAAAGCCCTTTGAAGAATTCCTACTTTGTTTTAACTTAGTTTTAATTGTTTTCCCCCAAACATTCTAATTGTAAATATTTTTTAATTTTGCACTTAGTAAATTAAGAACATTATGTTATTGTACGTAACGTTTACTGTAGTTTGGTTTACAGTGTAGTAAAGTCAAGTAAAGTCTAATAAAAGTTGAATATTTACAATGTTCAGCTGATTTTAACAACCAACAGGTATTTACATCAATATAAAGTTTGTGTATCGTCTGCGTAACACTTCATTTTCTTTTATCCTCTTGATTTATAAAATGTTTGCAGGTATATCAGTCGCATTCGTCGCAGAAGGGTAAAAAAAATGTAGAGCAGACCCGTCAGATCCTAAAAGTACCAACAGAACCCCCAGACCCTCCTGTTTCCATCACTGAAGCCCCAATGACCCCTATAGCCCAACGACCCTTCAAGCCCCCGCAATGGACGAGTTTCTGGGACCGCTGAGTGTTTGGAGAAGAAGTAAGTGGAGTTTGTTCTCCATTTAAAGGCCAAAAGCAATATTTGCATATGTTGCAATAGGAATATTTGGTTCCTTATACGTCAGCCAGTACTGGAAGGTCTACCAAAATGTTTGAATTATGGTGACAAATGAGTATTCGATAATAATAATAATAATAATAATAATAATAATAATAGTAATTAAAGCTGCAAGCAGCGTTGAGCGGGTCTTCGACGCTCCGCAGGCTGTTGTCCGCACGTCGAGGTGTGTGTGGAGGTGTCTCGAGGACTCGGACGTTGGCAAACGTGGGAAGTTTCAGGCCGATCGGACAATGTATTTAGGAGTTACGCAGTATCATAAACATTGTGTTTGATGGCGAGTGATCTGTCGCCATGGCAACGGAATTTGATGACACCCCATAATACGCCTAGATGTGTTGAGGGCTGCATCGTTATCAAACCTGTGAAGTTTTGGGCCGTTTGGAGCATGTTAACTGGAGTTATGAGAAAACGGTGTTTCACGGCGACCATTTTGTTACCTTAGCAACGAAATTTGACGAAATCTCAAAACTGACACATATATGTCTCGAGGGCTTGACGGTTAGCACACATGTGCAATTTGAACAGTTTTTCACCATTTACACAGGAGTTATAGCAATATCGTGCTTAACGGCGAGGGATGCGTTGCCATGGCAACAGCTTTTGAGGAAAACTCACAATTGTCATATTGAGGTGTTGAGGGCCATCATCTGAAGTCTGGTGCAGTTTGGACCATTTTCCATTGAGTTAAGACAACATTGTGTTTTACGGCGAGGGATGCGTTGCCATGGAAACGGCATACGGTGAGATCTCAGATTTCACGTAGAGCTGTTGAGGCATGGACCGGTGATATAAAAGTGAAGATTGGGGGACGATGGGACCGTGTCCATTGGAGTTACAGCGACACCGTGTTTTATGGCGAGGGATGCGTTGCCATGGTAACGCCATATTAAGTAACATCACATTTGACGTAGAGCTGTTCAGGGCTGCAGTGTTAACCATCACGTGAAGTTTGGTGGCGTTCTGAGTATGTCAGTTGGCGTAATGACATCATCGTGTTCAATGGCGAGGGATCGCCTAGCATCGAGCGAACGCGAACTTTGGCGCCAAATCACGGCTACGCCGTGCGAAAGAAAAAAACTTCCGTGATAACTTTGAATTGCCCATGTCTCGAGACGCTACCCGACGAATTTCGAGTCGTACGGATAAAGTCCCTGGGAGAAGATGTACGTTATTTTATACCCTCCAAGACGACCGATTTCAATAGGGTCTTCGCCAACCTAGGTCTCAGACCCTAATAATACTGATAACGGGGGGGTCTTTCGTGGTTTGTCAGATTTACTCGAGGATCTTGTTCCCTGGTGTTCTGTCCTCCGTGGGAACGTTGCATTGAAGGACACTGCTCCTGTAAACCTCCGTACCTGTGTCCAGCAGAGGACGTGGCCAGTTTGTGGACGGGACAACAGGAAGTACCGCTCCTTCTGCCAGGTGAGGGAACTGGTTACAGACACACAAAGCAGGACTTGTTGCGGTCTTGCACTATTTATTATCTTCTATTTATTTGTATATATGTATTTATTTGATTGTATTTTTAATTTTTATTATTATTATTAATAATTTATTTTGTTGTATTTATTTTATTTATTTACTTTATTTATTTAATTTTTTTAATTTTTATATATTTAAATTTTTTACCGCAATAAACCGTATTTAATTTTGTCTTAATGTACATTATTTAATTTCATATTCTGTTCTTGTATATCATATTCTATTTACATGTTTATAGACTTCATGCACTACTTTTTATTACGTTCCCTTTCTTAACTGTATTTGAAGGTCTCCTATCAGGCAAAATGCACCTTTTGATGTCTTTTATACATTCATGTGTGTCAGGGAACTCACGCAGTATCAGAAAATAAAACCCTCTCTCTTTTCCTCCGTACCCACATCTCTAAAAACGGGCTACTGACCCAGAATCAGCACTGAGGCTGAAATAGAGGGGTATTGAGTAAAAATGTTTTTATGTATTTGTATATATCCGAGACCTATAATATATGCCTAAAATAGTCTGATAGGAGACCTTTAATGGGTTTTCAGAGAAACATCAAATAGGTTTTTCGCAGATCTCGCAACTTCTTCAAGAGAATAGTTGTTTTTTGGGCATGAAAATGTTATTTTTCAAACATCATAACATTCTCATTTCATTTTTACACAATAACAATCTGTTTTCCAGGTGATGGCCGTCTCATGTCGGACCAAGAAAACCGCCATGTCCCACTTCGGAAAAAATTGCGGAGGTTTGCTCTCAGAAATGCAACTTTTTTTTACATCACTGCTATATATCCTATTTCTAATTGCCATCATTTCTGAATTTTGCACTTAGTAAATTAAGAACATTGTGTTATGGTACGTAAAGATTACTGTTGTTTACAGTATAGTAAAGTCTAATACAAGTGAATATTTAACAATTTTCAGCTGATTTTAACAACAAACAGGTACTTTTACTTTTACATATATAACTTTAGCTATTTTCCTATTTCTAATAACCGTAATTTCTCTTTCACCACAGCGGAGCGTCCAAAATTCAAGAGTTCAATAGACGCTGTGACAGGAGGCGTTAAAGTCTCCTTTCCCAACGATGAATTCCCTGAGGCCCGACAGGAGTTAATGGTTTGCAGCGAGACGTGGAACATGGCGGCCGCTAACGTGGTCTGCAAGGAGCAAGGAAACCACCTGTGAGAAGATTACATCATATTATAACTAACAATACAAACCTGCAGGGGGGGGGGAAGTAGCCAAATACTACGTTACTGTACTTAAGTACATTTTCTGGTATCAGTACTTTACTGCACTACTTATTTTTCTGGCAACTTTTTACTTTGACACAAATACCTATACTTTCTACGTCTTACATTCTGAACACAAATACCTGTACTTTCTACTTCTTACATTTTGAACACAAATACCTGTACTTTCTACTTCTTTCATTTGAACACAAATACCTGTACTTTCTACTTCTTACATGTTGAACACAAATACCTGTACTTTCTACTTCTTACATGTTGAACACAAATACCTGTACTTTCTACTTCTTACATGTTGAACACAAATACCTGTACTTTCTACTTCTTACATTTTGAACACAAATACCTGTACTTTCTACTTCTTACATTCTGAACACAAATACCTGTACTTTCTACTTCTTACATGTTGAACACAAATACCTGTACTTTCTACTTCTTACATTTTGAACACAAATACCTGTACTTTCTACTTCTTACATGTTGAACACAAATACCTGTACTTTCTACTTCTTACATGTTGAACACAAATACCTGTACTTTCTACTTCTTACATGTTGAACACAAATACCTGTACTTTCTACTTCTTATATGTTGAACACAATACCTGTACTTTCTACTTCTTACATTTTGAACACAAATACCTGTACTTTCTACTTCTTACATGTTGAACACAAATACCTTACTTTCTACTTCTCACATTTTCCAAACAGGCTGGTTCCTTTAGTTTGAATGTGTGTTTGGTGGCGTGATCATTATTATTTAGAGTCATTGATTTGAACACGATTCGTGTATCCATCATTTCCTGGTCTTCTCTAAAGAAGAAGGACCAATGAAAACGTTGTCATGTTGCCGTTGTTCAGCATGGAAACATTCATTAGCTAACAATGACATTATTGTTCTATTCATTTAAAGGGAGGTCAGGTACTCTTTAAAACAGCTGCTAGTTATGGGTACTTTTTACTCAAGTACATTTCAAAGTTCTTTACTTTTACTTGAGTAAAGAAGTTTAGTCAGTACTTCTACTTTCATTTTTAAATACAGAGTATCTGTACTTCTACTTGAGTAAAGATGTGTGTACTTTTGCCATCTCTGCAAACCTGTGGTATGAAGAGGCATCTACATCAACTGCTAGCTAGTAGTAGCTCCGTGAAAATCTTCTGAAAGAACGACCTTGTGATCTTATCCCGACAGATTTTTCTTTGCACATTTACAAGACTAGAAAAAAAAGTCTGTGTAAGAAAATGTAAGATTGGGCCTTTATATTATGCCAGTTCAAACCCATATTAGCTCCTATATGTCGCCAGATTGGGGTAATGTTTGCCGCCAGTTTGAACTAAATGTAATTTATTTCAGAAACACTTTTTGTTATATTCCATGGAATGCTCTTAACATCCCGATAGCAATGAATATCTTAAGTGCTTTGACAATAAATATAACAAAAATGTCATCTGTGGAAGCCGTAGTACTGTAAAAAGCACGACCAATCATCTGAGCCGGCCCGGCTAAAATAACTGGATGGCCTACCTGCCTGTCAGCCTTCCATCTGTGCACAAACTTATCTCGTCATTGGTCATGTGCGCGTTCGTGTGTGTTGGAGGAGGGGCTCTGTAAGGAAGTGGCAGATTTTTTCCGGTTGTGTATTTTCAAATTCTAGCGCACTCGAGCTGGTTTCTCCAAAATTACCTACCCCACCTTTAAGTCTGCTGCTAGTTGGGGCCAATATATGCCGTCCAGTTTGGGCCCATATTGACTACACGATTAATCCCATATATGCTTTAAATTTGGGTCTATATATTCTGCCAGTTTGGGTCCATTTTTGGTGCTATATGTCACCAGTTTGCCCAAACATGCTTGTAGTTGGTGACCTGTATATGGACAACCTGTGAGCTTGATGTCTAGGAATTATCTCATATAAAATAGCATTGAACCTCTACATCAGGGGTGTCAAACTCAAGGCCTGCAGGCCAAATCCGTCCCACGACCTCATTTTACGTGGCCCCTAAGAGCTTTCAGAATATAATACGTTTATTATACGGTTACATGCCGCTTTACAGAAGCACGTTGCACGTAAACGACATGTTCCACAATGCATCTCATTTTGTGACATGCGCACTGAGGAGACTTTGTATTCAGACGTAGTTAATTATGAAGTTATTACCCTATCCGATAACAATCCAATGCAGAGGCAATAATGTAATATAACACATTATTTGAACCCTGTTCTATATACTTTAGGTCCACCCTTAGTGTGTGTGAGCCCCAATTCTCCAGCTTCAGATAGCCTGTCCCATTTCACATATCTCCATTCTGTCTTGTGATTGTATTTCCATTTTAAACTGTGTTGTGTGACTTGTGTTTGCTAACAGCGGTGCAATGGCGGCTAATTCCACGTTATACACATCGCCGACTAACGGGGGTGACAGCAAAGAGTTTCTGGAGAGATGTTTGAGGGTCCGATGCCAAGGATATGAAACCTCTTTAGCTGAGTGTGAAATCCAGACCTACCACAGGACCGGAGAGAGCCGCATCGCTACAGTCACCTGTCACAATCCAGCAGAAGGTGAATGCATTGGTTTTACTGTCTATCTATCTATCTATCTATCTATCTATCTATCTGACTATCGATCTATCTATCTATCTATCTATCTATCCATCCATCCATCCATCCATCCATCCATCCATCCATCTATCTATCTATCTATCTATCTATCTATCTATCTATCTATCTATCTATCTATCTATCTATCTATCTATCTATCTATCTATCTGTTCCTCACCTGAGACCAGACTTTCCTTTGGATCTTGAGATCATTTATTTAAGTGCCATCAGAGACCATGAAGGTTTCTCTTGTTCTTTGCTGTGTTTCAGAGAACAAGTGGGGCTTTAGGTGTGCAAACAACAAGTGGGTGTCTCTGAACCAGACGTGTGACGGAGTTGACGACTGTGGAGACCGCAGCGACGAGATGTGCTGCAAAAGTAAAGAAAAACACACAGAAACAGATGTATAAAAAGCATTAAAGGTCCCCTATTATACTGTTCTTCATCAATATATCACAGGTCTCAGATATATTTTATATAAATGGATCAGGACAAAAAGAGAGAGAATCTTTGTTCCTGAAACTGTCAGAGTCTCTTTACACAGAGGGGACACATGTTGATGTAGAAGAGACATGAAGAAGAGGGGACACATGTTGATGTAGAAGAGACATGGAAAGAGGGGACACATGTTGATGTAGAAGAGACATGAAGAGGGGACACATGTGATGTAGAAGAGACATGAAGAAGAGGGGACACATGTTGATGTAGAAGAGACATGAAGAAGAGGGGACACATGCTGATGTAGAAGAGACATGAAGAAGGGATTCTGTATAATAGGTGACCTTCAATGTGTCGTCCTTCACAATGTGCACGATGTTTGATAAACAGGATGCAGGAACGGAGCTTTCCGCTGTAAGACGGGAGTGTGTTTGCATCCGGACGCTCTCGCAGACGGACTGATCGACTGTCTGGACGGCGAGGATGAATCAGAGAAGTTTGCATTCAAAAGTGAGAAAGGATTTAAACCAACAGTCTTTTCATGCTTTGCTTCCTGCACTAATTGTTTCTACGGTCGTCTGTCTAAACTCTCGAAGTGTGTGTAATGTGAAATATGTTTTTTCTTTACAGAAGAAGAACCAGAACCAGAGTTCCCGCATCTCGAGGAATTAGGTATAACTGTACCTGAAGGAGGATGACATGTATTTCATTAAAAACTACTGTTGTTGTTGTAAAAATAACTTCTATTCTATGTTTTCAGATTCCTTAAAAGAAACGTACTTTCCCAAAAACGGTATGTACCCTAAACATCGATACTCACAACATAGTCATATGAGAAGTAGTCAGTAAATGTTTTGGCCAATGTAATCAAAGTCAAAAGTCAACTTTATTGTCAATCTTTCAGTTTGTTGGTACAGAGAGATCAAAATATATATAAAAATATGTATACAAAAATGTATATCCTATATATACACAATCAACAGACACATTTGTACATATTAAGACATAAATAAAATCACAACAATCAATAAATACAAAATAACAGTCACTTCAATAACTTTGAGAAATGTACATTAGTGCAGACGGTCCAGAGCAGCTGCTAGGTCCTCCTAACATCATGAGGGTTGGAAGCATGTCGAAGTCATTCTGTGCATGCTTTCTGCAGAAATGAGGAAGGACCGGGAGCATCTGGAGTCTCTGCTGTACTGCGGGATCCCCAACTCGACCACGGTGGACGAAGACGAGGTGTCCGAGCGAGGAAGAAACGCCCGAGTGAAGAGGGTGGTGGGGGGGGTCCCCACAAAACCAGTGAGATACAGACGGACCTGTTCTATAACCTGTACATCTGTGCATTTGATAAGATAATAAGATAAGACACTTTATTGATCTCAATTTGGGACCTTTTTGCAGAATGAAAAGACAAGGCATTGGACATTAGAGAAACTAAAAGACCAGAAGTAAACAAACCAAAATGTAAACATCTCAAATAAAAATAAAATAGCATCAAAAAAGTAGAAGAAATACATGTTGAAATACAGATGTACAGTAACAGTGCACACTAAATGGGCTGGCTCCGGCCTATATAGCTGAACTCCTCCAGCGCTACACCCCAGCCAGAGCTTTAAGGTCTGCTGACCAGCTGCTGCTGTAGTGCCCAAGACCAGGCTCAAAACCCGAGGGCACCGAGCCTTCACAGCAGCTGGCCCGGCTCTGGAACACTCTGCCCCTCCATGTGAGGTCGGCCCAGACCCTAGGGGTTTTTAAATCTACACTAAAAACACACTTCTTCTCTCTGGCCTTCTAGTTAGAGCGGAGCGCGACTCCTGACTTTTCCCTGTGTTTTCTTTTATATATTTGTTGTAATTTATTGTCTTTTATTGTGATTGTAGTAATGTGTTTTTATGATTGTAGTATTTATTACATGTACAGCACTTTGGCCCGACCAAAAATCGCTTTTAAATGTGCTTTATAAATAAACTTTGATTTGATAAGTAGAAATCAAGGAGTAGACATAAAGAATTGAAACATCTCAAAATAGAATTAAAGCAGCAATAAAAAGTAGAAAATATGCAGTAGGCCGTGAAGATAAAGAATCTACCAACTCTGACAATACAAACAATAAAACATTGTATTACTTTCATGAGAACAGATAGGATAGGACAGACTTTTATGAATCTCAGAATACGTAAACCCGACAGCACGGTCCAGAAGAAAACAAGGTTAAGATGAACTTAGAAAAACAGCACGTGTTTTCTTGTGTGAAGGAAATTCTTGAGAGAAACTGATAAATTATTCATGGATGAGGTTTGTATTTTCTTATGTTTAATAAAGTAATAAAGAAAGTCAATATACAATTGAAATCGATCTCAAATCAGGAACAGAGCAGCTTCATCCTCAGAGGATAGAGAAGTTCTGCTGAGAGTCTCTCTGTGTATTCATGAGAGGAAACAGATGATCCCATCATTAAACCATTCAACTCCAAGGACACAAAGTTACGGGTACTTTTTACTTCAGTACATTTCAAAGCCTCTTTACTTTTGCGTGAGTAAAGACGTTTAGTCAGTACTTCTACTTTCACAGAGTATTTTTAAACACGAGTATCTGTACTTCTACTTGAGTAAAGGATGTGTGTCTTCTGCCATCTCTGACTCTATGATCATTTGACACGACATCTTGTAGTTTTAATATAAATCTCTGTGTGTTTTCAGACTCAGATCCAGTGGCAGATCGCTCTGGTCGACAGAGGGAAGATCGACTGTGGAGGCGCGTACATCGGAGGATGCTGGGTGATCACCGCCGCTCACTGCGTCAGGTATGTTACTTTTCAGTATGCTGAATATTACAAATAAGGTCAATGGTATAGGTATGTGGGTATGTATGCATATATAGGTGTATGTATGTATATGTGTGTATGTATGTGTACGTACATGTTTGTATATATATATATGTATGTATGTATGTGTATGTGCGTGTATATATATATATATGTGTGTGTGTGTGTTTAAGTAGATTCATGTGTACATGTCTAGATATTTGTCATTTCAAACAACCAATATAATGCATTATGGCAGATGAAACTAGCCAGCAGTATATAGAGGAGTTAAAGTAGGCACATCTTGGATGAGGAGGGAAAAAAGAGAAAGAAATTGTGAATTCATTCTGAAAAATCCCAAAAATGAGGGAAAATTCTCCGTAAAATTCTCAGAAAAGTACATTAAAAATTCTGAAATATTGTCAGAGATAACATTTCGGATAAGTATTTGAAACATTACTGAATTTATGTAAAATATTTCCAAGGAATATGTCAACAACGTCCACAATAATATGTGGGTTAGCAAAAAGATCAGTGTCATTGTGTTAGCAATAACTCTAGTTCTGAACACAGTGACGGTGGTTGTGGTAATCCTCTCTTGACTCAGAATGTCTTCCAGGCCGAACCCTTCTTCCTTCAGGGTGAAGTTTTCTCTCTGGAAGAAAACTCGATCTCAGAGCACGACGGACATCGTTTCTGTGGTAGACATCCGCATCCACCCAAAGTGAGTAAAGTACCCTCGTCTTTACACATGTCAGCCATCAGGGTGAAGAAGAAGAGAATCTTAAAGGTGGGGTAGGTAATTTTGGAGAAACCGGCTCGAGATCGCTAAAATTTGAAAATACACAGCCGGAAAAAATCTGCCACTTCCTTCCAGAGCCCCTCCTCCAACACACACGAACGCGCACATGACCAATGAGGGCACGAGATAAGTTTGTGCACAGATGGAAGGCTGACAGGCAGGTAGGCCATCCAGTTATTTCAGCCGGGCCGGCTCAGATGATTGGTCGTGCTTATTACAGTACTACACTGTAAACATTTACCAGCATTTCACTACATTTAACAGTATTATTTTACAGTGACATATTGTAATCAAGGCCCCCTGTAATATCCCAACAAATACATGTAAAAAGGACTGTATCCTTGGATTTCACAGCATTTAACTATTATTTCACAATAAAATACTGCAATCAAAATCCTCTGTAATATCACAACAACATTGTAAACATTGCAAGGATTTCACAGCATTTAAGAGTATCATATTACAGAGAAATATTGTAATAAAAAGCCCCTGTAATATCACAACAAAATATCTATAAAACTACAGTAAAATTGGATTTGACATTATTTAACTATTATTTCACAGTAAAGCACTGTACTCAAAATCATCTGTAATAGCACAACCCATTACTGTAAAATTTGAATTGTGCAGCATTGCACATGTGCAGAATAGACTATTCTAACCGGCGTGTGTCCTGCAGCCTACTTCTCAAACCGTCTGGAAGATTTGAACTGAGACATTCTATACACTGTAAAAAAAGATCCTAATTTTACAGGAAATAATTTTTTTATAGTAATTATGTTTTTTTAAATAACTTGCAAAATCCCGTAAAATTACAGATATGAACTATAAATTAACAACCCAAAACATTATTTTAAGTATTTTGACAACAACAAATAACATTTATTTCATTTTTTTTTAAAGTAAATTTACTATATCATATTTACAGTATTTTTGCACTTTCAGAAAATACATGCAGATGTATGTAAAATAAAAATTATTATCTGCAATTAAATATGTAACTCCTCGTAATATAAAAGTGTATTACTATTATAAGACTTTAAGATATTTCTTTGTAATTTTAAGGTACCTACACATGAAACTGTAAAAAAAAAGTGTCAAACATTTTTACATAAATCATTTTCTCAATATTCGATTGAATCCACCACAAACACAAAATATCCAATGTTGAAACAAAAGTAAATAAATATGTTTTCATGAAATTCCTAACTTACTATATTGTAAACATCTACAGTTGACAATATCATTAAAAAAAAAAAAATCATAGAAAGTGGAGAAATCTCTGCAGGGAGGACCAAGGTTTAAAACACACACTGTTATTTACTCAACAATAAGTCACAGTTATCCTTGTTTTATTTATGTGTTATGTTGCTGTGTTTTTTTTCCCATTGGTCAATATACAGTAATAAGGGTTAGTTATAGTCTTACATGCAGTATAATGTATGGTTTTCGGATTCTGGCCGACAGCCAGAGCTACGGCACTTGAAATAGAATTCAGCCAAACACGGCAGACAAGTCAGGCATGTTTGGAATGAGTCCACAACACTCCTGATTGGTTAATATAAACGTCATCGAAGAAACCTGCCAATGAGAACTGTCTGCGCCTGTCGTTCACATTTGAAACATCCACGTCAGTTGAGCGGGTCTCCTGTATTTCTGCTGCAGGAGTTTATGGATTAATATCGGGATCGTTTTACATCTACACGTTAAATATGAGCATCGGGACGTCGTCAACAAAGAACAGAAGACTTGAGATCTGGTGAGTCCTGCGACTGTAATGGAGTTAAACATGTATTTAGAATATCCTTAGTTTGTGAATGTTTTATTTTTTATTTAAGGTTACGTTTCTTCTTCTGGTTAGCTGAGTTTCTTCCCGTTATGATTAATAGGTTGTTAAATGTTAAGAAGCCCTGAGATGCTGTTTCTTGCAAGATGTTGCAGCTAACGTTAGTTTACAGCTTATTGCAGTGCTGCGCCACCCTCTCATCTCCAACACGGGAGAATTACACATAAACATGCAGCGGGGTGTCACAGTGTTGTCGCCAAGTTTATTGTAAAGTTTCACAGCTTTCTTACAGTGGTATCCAGTTAGTTAATGTTCAGTTATAGTTATAGTTATGTTCTAGTTACAGCTAGCATAGCATAAACGGCTAACCGCTAACGTTTAGCTAACTTGCTAGTTAGCTCTGCTCTATATATTACAAGCTAACATGACTAGCTAATGTCACACTGTGAACTAAAATAGTTTTTGTATTACTACATCATACATGCTTGGTCCAAATCACTGCTAAAATTATAGTATGTATTTTTTTTGCATTTTTATCACACTTGGCCTAAACTATTTTAGTTCATCATTTAAGAACGGGAGAATGAAAATAATGATTTGTGGTAATCAAAAACAAGGCATTTAATTAATACTTTGAATATTAATGACTAAAGGAATAGATTTGAAAATGTATAGTAAAGAAACACTCAGCCATGCATGAAATAACCAACCCAGTCTCACGGCATTTCGTGTTATAGACACGAAATTAATTTAATCTATTGATTCGTGTTCACCAACACGATTTTCGAATTTTTTTGTGTCACACAGAACGATTTTAAAAGCAATGTATTTCTATTGGTAGTATGTTTCGTGCCTGCAACACGTCTTTTTGTCCGGTCGGGTCTTGGAATACCATAAGCCGTGTGGTTCATAAAAACCTGTTCTTACTCAATATCTTACCCTAAGCCTAACCTATCCCTTTTATATTAAATTGAATAATGTGGGAGTTTTTTTGCCGTCAGTGAGGAAAAGAAATGTCTCAGAGCCTCAGAATACTGAAATCTGTATTTTTCTGTCATCTTTTTTTCCTTCTAATTTGTTATTATTTGGTGCAGGCACGAAACATACTACCAATAGAAATACATTGCCTCTAAAATTGTTCTGTGTCAGAATATTGAAATCTGTATTTTTTTTATCTGTTTTTCCTTCTAATTTGTTATTATTTACATTGCTTTTAAAATCGTTCTGTGTGACACGAAAAAAATGGCGAAATCGTGTTGGTGAACACGAATCAATAGATTAATTTCGTGACTATAACACGAAATGCCGTGAGACTGTGTTGGAAATAACATAGCAAAATAATACGGATCAATTTTGACCCATGTTGTGAAGTGTAGTGATACAAACATGATTTGTATTCAAAAAGTAAGAAAGGAAAAATTAAAATTTGGTGTTGATCCAAAACAGGTTAATTGAGGAATACCTGGAATCCTGAATGATTAAAGTAATTTATTGCAAAGATATTTACAATTAAAACTAATTCGGGTCACTTTTGACGCATGTTGGTTGTATGTTGTGTAACAAAGGGTTAACATGACAGCTGTGATGTTCACTCTTTTGACAGAGCACCAGTGGACAGTAAAGACTATGGAAGAGAAGATGTGATGGCTGTGTGGAAAGCTGCTGACGCCAGCCTGTGTCCTTCATCAGTTTCTCCAGGCAGCACCCAGCTATTCTTCCATCTTCAGTCCAAAAGACTTTGATATGTGAGTAATAACTTGTGTCTAACATAATATTCAATGTGGTTTAGTAAAGTATTTAAAAATACCCCACATTGTACATGTACAGGACAATCAGACCTTTTTCAACAAAGATCATCAGACAATTGTTTTGTCTTTTGAGGTACAGCCGCAGCAGAGAGTCTGAGTTTGAAGAAAACCCTACATTTTATTCAGTGTTGTTTAATCAATCAATATTTACTGGTCTTGAATTTCCTCACTGGATTACAAAATGCTCGAATCTTATTGTACAGGGACATTATGCAGATTTCATCAACTGAAGATGAAAATATAGATTCAGCGATATGTACCATTTTAAGGAAATAGACTGTTAGCGGTATTGACCGAAGCTCCGCAGCTGTAGCTAGGCGCTGCTAATGAAAACTCAAGTGCTCAATTTGTTGGTTTTTCTTTTTTATTAAGAATTGACCAAGCATATCTTCCTCTTCGAAATCCCAGTTGTACTTCGCTAACACGCAGTGCCTGCGAGAGTGCGTTTGATTGTTCCCACCCTTACCTCATTTATGGACTAGGTCATGTTAGACAAGCAATCCAGTGGTTAGTTTTAGGGTAAGCTCCATTGTTTGTTTTTTATTTATTCACTTTAAGAGAAAGGGATTTCAGAAACAAGTCTCACAAGTTTGCCTCGAGGTAACATTAACAAAAGCTAACTGTTGTTAGACTATGTTCCCCGCTTCTAAACTTATGAAATGAATGAGAAAAATATGAACAACTCTTCATAGAGCCACACCCACACAGCTTTAAAGTTGTAGGAAGCTGAAGCATTGCATTCGTGCCAGCGCCTAGTTGTAGTTTCTAAGGTATTAGAAAGTTGTTTTTTCTGGAAGGGGTTTAGCATTTGATCAATTCCCTTGGGATGCTATCAAGAACTGTTTTACAATCAATAGTGTGTTTAAGTTTCCAACCCTGCTTCAAAGGTCCATCATACAAGATGGGGGATCTATTGGCAGCTGCTGATAATAACATTCATCATTATGGTTTACTAATTGTTGTCTTTTTGTCCTCTAGGTTGCACTGCCACATCTACAGTAGCGCAGAATGGACAGAGGAAACATGATTGGGCCTCAAGTTTTTTGCAGCCAATATACATTCTCCTACAAACTTGGGATAGGAGGTGAGTGAACAAGTTATCCATTGGTTGGAACCTACCATTGTTAGACGTACTAAATCCTGCACACTGCTTTCTGTTATTTTCAGTTGAGAATGTTTCAAAGTAATCTTAAAAAATTAAACTTACTTTTTGTTTATACTGTTTATAAGTAGATGTTTAAATATGAAATGCTGTATTCATTAATGGTTGTATAATTCTACAAATATTTTTATATTTTAAGTTTTAACATTTTTATAGTAATTGTTCCCTACAGAACATTTTGTGCTGTCTTTTTATTGAACGTCTTTGATTGGAAAATGTTAGAAAAAAGCTGTAAAATAACAGTATTCTACCTGTAGAACTTTAGGTTCTGCATTTACTTTTGTGTTTGATCATAAAATCTAATAAAAAAAATGTAAAAAACAGTTTTTCTCATCAGAACTTTATTTAAGGTATTTGAATGTAACATTTTAAGACAATGGATTTTGAAAAGAGAGGAAACATCTGTAACACTACAGTGTTTTCCTGTAAAATCTTTAAGGACAATTCCTGTTTATTAATTGCTTTAGCACTTTATTTCAGTGAAAGTATTTTACTTTAATTTAAGGGTTTTTGTTTGGCAGTTTTCTTTTTTACAGTGTAGCCTATTTGATTTGACCCAACTGGACTCACGGGTGAGATGCTTTTTGTGCATTTTTGCTTGCTGTATGTGGATGACGTGATTAGTCACGTCATCCAATAGTATTTGACAGGAAACCATTGTATGAGCTTCCTCCAGGAAGTACCGGAGCTGGGGACTACAGTTATGCACGTCTATCATTGTAAATTGACAGTAAATTGCTGGCTACTCATCTGCATTACTTTCACAATAGAAATGTAAAAGTACAGGCCCTTGTTGTAATGCATGTACAACAAAATGATGTAATTCCCCAGTAACATACTGTAATATCACATTCCTTAGTCATTGAAGCTGTGAAGTTACAGTATACAGTTTTACCTTTACAACAATGCATTGTAATATCATGGGTGTGAAATTACAATACATTACTGTGAAGACATTCACAGTAAATTGCTGTGAATCTTACTGTGAAAGTCATGCAAAATTTGGCCAAGTATTTATTGTGAATTCACGGTGAATATTTTTACAGTACTACGGCTTCCACAGATGATATTTTTTTATGGATTTTTTGTCAAAGCACTTCAGATATTCATTGCTATCGGGATGTTAAGAGCATTCCATGGAATATAACAACAAGTGTATCTCGAGCCGGTTTCTCAAACTTACCTACCCCACCTTTAATGTACATTATTTAATTTCATATTCTGTTCTTGTATATATATTTTTATTTTATTTTATTATATATGTTGCATTGTTGGAGGATATACATGCACACACACAGAGGATATACATGCACACACACACAGAGGATATACATGCACACACACAGAGGTTATACATGCACACACACAGAGGTTATACATGCACACACACAGAGGTTATACACGCACACACACAGAGGATATACACGCACACACAGAGGATATACACACACAGAGGATATACACACACACACGCACGCACACACACACGCACACACACACACACACACACACACACACACACACACACACACACACACACACACACACACACACACACACACCACACACACACACACACACACACACACACACACACACACACACACACACACACACACACACACACACACACACAGATAAGTCAATGAAGATCTGAGGTCACCGGCTCCTCCAACAGAGCAACACAATACAACAGATCAAATAATGCAAGAAGAGTCTATATACAAGTCATTGGAATATGATACATTAGGTAAATAATATGTAAGTTGCAAACAGATGAATGTTTATGGATGTTCTTTAGAAAGTGCAGGTGTTTGATAGTCGGATGGCCTGTGGGATGAAGCTGTCCCTGAGTCAGGTGGCTTTTGATGGATAGGAGACTTAAATAACGGTTGTCTTTGTGTGCAGCTATAACGCCGCCACGTATGAGAACGACATCGCTCTGGTTCAGCTGAAGAAGCTCCCCTTTAAGGAGGAATGTCTGGAGGAGAACCCGGCCGTCAGCGCCGTCTGCGTGCCATGGTCCATTCAGCTGTTCCAGCCCAACCACACCTGCAGCATCTCGGGCTGGGGACGCACTGCAGGTGAGGAGAAAAACATTTACACCTGTTCAGCACACCTGAGTTAGGAAAGTCTCACTGGTCCCCAGCTTGAGCTTCAATCTCAGGATCTATATATCTATGATCCTCTCCAGAATGGAAGTAGTCATCACATACAGAGCATCAACTAGTTCCTGAACAGTGTCCTTCACATGCTGATATCCAAGAGAGGGAGTTACACAGTCACAAGATGGAGGAATACCAGTTATTCTAGGTAATCATACATCCTGTCATGTACAAAAAATCTGACTTTTCTCCAAAAATCTGGCTTTTCTCAAAAATTCTGACTTTTTCGAAAATTCTGACTTTCTCAAAATCTTAAAATTCTTCACGAAAGACGGCAGAGCAGCGAAGGTCCTGCTGTGGGCGAACGTCTCCCTGATCGAAGACTGCCAGAGTTACTACGGACCCCGATTCAAACCCGGCATGATGTGTGCAGGTGTGTGTGTGTGTGTGTTCCCTTTAAATAACTGCTGCATTACACACACTGTGCATGTGTTAATAAGACTGCTAAACACCTGAACTCTGTTAAATACCTCGAAAAACATTCATCTGTTTGTCATCTTGCAATCTACTTATTCATCTAAATGGTTATCACCGCAATAAACCGTATTTAATTGTGTCTTAGTGTACATTATTTTATTTCATATTCTGTTCTTGTACATATCAAATTCTATTTACATGTATATAGACTTCTTGCACTATTTTATATTTGTATTTTGTATTTGTGTGTGTGTGTGTGTGTGTGTGTTGTGTGTGTGTGTGTGTGTGTGTTGTGTGTGTGTGTGTGTGTGTGTGTGTGTGTGTGTGTGGTGTGTGTGTGTGTGTGTGTGTGTGTGTGTGGTGTGTGGTGTGTGTGTGTGTGTAGGGGACCTGGACGTCAGTGTGGACTCGTGTCAGGGGGACAGCGGGGGTCCTCTTGTGTGTGAGGATGACCTCGGGGTCTCCTACCTGTGGGGCATTGTCAGCTGGGGGGAGAGGTGCGGCATGCCTGGGTTCCCCGGGTCTATACACAGGTAAACTCATATTTGAAACCAAATATACATAAAACGGACATCTGAACACAAATATAAACCGTTTGGAGACACGTGGGAGATAAATCCGCTGTGAAATCATCTTGCACAATGTTACAGATTTTACCAGAATTAGTGCAAATACATCTATTGTTTGCACAGAAAATGCACACAACGTTTACATATGTGCAAAGTAGAAATACCTATTATAACAAGTGCAATACAAATAGATTTGTATTTACACATATGCAGTTTATTCCATATATGCACAGAACAGTAACATACACAAGTATTTCATTTAAAGCTATGTGTCTGCATAAAAATGGTTTAATATGAAATCTTAATGCAACAATTATGCTTTTATTCTTTCTCTGACAGATCGCTCATTACTTCGAGTGGATCCGACTTCACACCGGATGGACTGCAGTCACCAAGTTCAACTCCTGAGATTAAATGTGATTTAAGAGTTACAATTAAAGATGGTTTAATTTTTTTTAATGAGATATACTTTAAACAGACTTTTATCTGTTCACTGATTTCATTCAAATACAACTCTGTGTCC
>JAAOOA010000107.1:70000-77500 GCA_012861695.1 Trematomus loennbergii
GTTGTATGTATGTGTTGTGTGTGTGAGGACCCCAGGAAGAAGAGCCAATGCTCATGCTAGTGCTAATGGGGATCATAATAAAGAACAAGAACAGGTGGAAACACACTGATCTTCACACTTATAAAGGGTTTGTTAGATTGTGAGTTTTGTGCCGTACTGTCTCCAGAGGCTGCAGCTGCTTCTTCAGTTCCTCCTGCTTCACCAGCAGATCCGTGTGTTTGCTGTGCAGCTGCTGAGGAAGACTCAGAGCCGAGTGAAGAAGATGAACTACGTACTTCATGTCATCGACACCCAACACGTGTTCATGAGACGCACCTGAGAGGGACAGACACACAGGTGTGTTACTTTAAGTTACACAAACTGAGCCACACCTGTATTATAATCACAGAGAACCAATGTGTGAGAGAAAGAGTCTGATAACTTTGCTTTTAACTCACACAATTATAATTGTTTAAGGAACATATCCTGAAAGTGTAGAGAAGAAATACACCGATGGATGGGGTATATAAACTTTAAAAACACACAAAAACTGTGGTACAAACATTCACATTCTGACCTGGTTTGAAGCGCACCAGCTGCTCCCTTTTATGCAAAGCTAAGCTGACCTCACCCTACACACACACACACACACACACACACACACACACACACACACACACACACACACACACACACACACACACACACACACACACACACACACACACACACACACACACACACACACACACACACACACACACACACTGGGAAATGTGCATAATAACAAGAGAAACACATAACGGCTGAAAACGCACAAATTTAGCAGCAATATAAAATGTTTGTTTTGCGTCACTTGGTCAGTCGGACATGTTTGAACTTTAGTTTCTCTGATGCCTTTTTTTTGTAATGTTATTGTTTGATTGGCCTTCTCTTGTTTTGCTGCCTCCTAGTGGACATAAGATATAAATATACATTCAGATGAAATTTCATAAAGGATCCACTTTTTCATCAAAATACTGTAAAAAAAAGACTAAACACCTGTTTTTACTTTTCTTATATTAAATTGTATTCTATTATTTACTCTATTATATAAATCAGCAACATATATGAAGAACAGTTAGTTTAGTATATATTTACGTATTTGTTTGATTAAAAGCACAATCTATCTATGATCCAAGCTCAATAAAAGCAAAACGAAAAAGTGAATTTGGGGAACGGTGAGATCTAGCTAAACACTTTTTATTATATATTCAATATATCTGAAAAACAATTACAATGACCCTTCTCCCTATATTGAATGTATTGACCTAAAGACCAAATGATATGTGTGTCTTGCTATTCGTGGCCATTTCTCAATGTCGAGTAAACCTGCTGCAGAGCCACTATTTCAAGTATACTACGTCATCGAGTGGCGCCGAAGGACTGTTTAAATGTCCAGCATTCGGCGCCAGACATTGAGAAACGGCCCGTGTCTTTTTTGTGTGTATTTTGTGTCGGTTTTGTTTTTGTGATTATCTGTGAGTTTTTTGGTAAAGTTGATATCAGTTTAACTCAAAAGAATAGAGTCTAAAGTATTTGTGGCAGGAAATAAAATAAAACCGCAGTAGCGCCCCGTACTGTGGATTACAATTTCCCGCTAAAATGCTAATGCTAGAAAACTGCCAAGATAACGTTGCTGGTAAAAACAAGGTGTTGCTGCTGGAACAAGTAAATGAACTCAGTGAATATTAAAGATAATACATGTTATCAGTTTGCTATTTCCTGATTGATTTATCAAAAGTGCGGTGTGTTAGCATCACGTCACTAGCTTATGCTACAGTGTTAGCATATTGGCTGTTATCATAAACTAGCGTGAAATATTCGGAAATGTTAGCATCATCACTAGCGGATGCTAAAGTTAAATTTAGAGCGACCTTTCAAGGCCTTTCGGGATTCAAAACGTAAAAAAATAATAATAATATTTTGGTCCTTTTTAAAATATTTTTTTCAACCTTTCTTTATTGCAAATTTGAATGCTTCTCTGTATTAAACTGTTATTATTATTATTATTATTATTTATACAGCATGTTTTCCATTATGTTTAATATGTTTTCTGATATACAGCCATTACTGTATTCGCTTTACGGCAGGAAGTGACATAACCAAATATTTACGGTTGTAGACGATGACTCACGTGGTGCAATAAAGAGAAATCAGATGAGTAATGTTTTATTTTGAGTTCTATTAACAGTTTTTCATTTATTACCTCTGTGTATAAGTGTGTCTTTGTTTGTCTTTAATTCTTCAGCCTCTGTCTTTTTTTTGGCTCATTTAACAACGTTTCACTGCGAACACTTAAAACCGGCAGATTTGTTGGTTCACTGATACTCAACAGCTTCTAACTTCCTACATTAGTTATTCATATTTATTCATATTTATGTTCAATAAAACTTAAAACAGCGAGAAGATTTTAAGAAATAACGCTTCTGGTGCATTTTGTGGCATTAAAACTAATAAACAACACTTTTAATGTCAAACGTTCAATAATAGTCTTTATTTTATTCCTTTTGGGAAACTGATGTTGTGGTTTATAATGTTTTTGTGGCTTTGTTTATATCCAGCTAACAAATGGTAAAAGACACAGACACACATACAAACACACACACACACACACACACACACACGCACACACACACACACACACACACACACGCACACACACACACACACACACACACACACACACACACACACACACACACACACACACACACACACACTCACACACACACACATACACTCTCACACACACACTCACACACACACACACAAAAACACACACACACACACATTATTCAGAGGTTAAACTAAGGTCTCTTTCATCAACCTCACAGATAAAGTACACACTGATTTTGAAATACCTTCTTTTTTGTATTGAAACAGTGTTGAACATTAACCGTTTTGTACTTCCATCGTTTTACGTTGTTCAGGGTCGCCTGTCCCAAAAATTTAGGTGAATTCCCAGCAGACATTTTGACTTTTGTTGTTGCAGCAAAAGCCCAAAGAATTAGAGAAAACATAAAAAATGTCCCCGTAAACCATGATGGCCAGAATTTGCAATACCAGGACCCTCAAACTGGTGCAACCAAATCTATACGTGTGTGTTTTTCACAACTTTACAGATGTGGTAAATGCAAAATAAAGGTTGAGTTTGAAGATAGCAGTGGTTCAATCAAAGCTAATTGGAGAATAGGGAAGGTGGCATTAGATTTACCATTTTACTCAAACAGCTTAATTTTATTATTTATACCCATACTTTTCCAACAGATGCAAGCAGTGGCGGATGGGCCGGTACTGAAGTGGGCCGGTCGGATAAGTCACCATAGTTCAATTAAAAGCAAAAAGAAAAGTCTTCAGCCTGGATTTAAAAGTAGTAAGAGTTGCAGATATTTGAAAATACCCCTAACCAAATTCTCTCACTCCTCGACCCCTAGTCTTCCTGTGAAATTATAGTACTTTTGCCAGTTTTCTAACATCCTCTTTCCTCCATTTTGAATCCCCATGACAACACATGTTCCTGTTTTACCGTTACCTGAACCCATCTTTTCAACTGTTCAATTCCCAGAATGAGCATATGTAAACCTGTTTTAAGACTTCCCTCGTGAATCTTTGGCCTTTTAACCACTTTTCTTTCAATTCCCCAAATATTCTTCTGTAAAAAAGGACGCTAAAATCCGACTCACAGGAAAACATGTTGAGCCTTGAGTCAGCATGCCGCCCACATATTTGTGTTCTTGTAGTTACTGCAACGTGGGTTTTCCGTGCAAACAAACAAGCCTTTTCCCGACTCTATCGAGCGCTCTCTGACCCATGAGCAATCACATGAATCCATGAGGAGGCGGGGCTTGTGTGTTCATGTGTTGACAGGCCGAGATAATGATTGATTGATGAAATCCTGACACGAGAGATGTCTGCACATTGCTCCTTTACAGAGAGGAACACTGCAGCTGTTTCTTCATTGCACATCATATGTTATTATCTGGTTTGAGTCTTTTAGTCTTTTGTCCACCAAGAAAAGAAAGAAGACTTTTTTAAAGAACTGTGGAGGCTACTTGTTTTCGTCAGGATGAGATCAGCTTCTCTTTTCTTGGTGTTTCTTCTCGTCATTTATTCTGAAACGGTAAGTTACCCACAAATGTTTTTTTATTCAATTCTTGTTTCGCATATTTAGTGATTTGGTTGACTTTAAACTGCACAAATAAAGTGAAAAACCAGCAGTTTCTGAAGTTTTTGAAAAAAACAATATGTATAAGGTAAAAGAAGTACAATTGTAAAAATAATATATATATTTTCTATTTCTGTATTTAAAGCCCTTTGAAGAATTCCTACTTTGTTTTAATTGTTTTCCCCCAAACATTCTAATTGTAAATATTCTTTTAATTTTGCACTTAGTAAATTAAGAACAATATGTTATTGTACGTAACGTTTACTGTAGTTTGGTTTACAGTGTAGTAAAGTCAGGTAAAGTCTAATAAAAGTTGAATATTTAACAATGTTCAGCTGATTTTAACAACCAACAGGTATTTACATAAATATAAAGTTGTGTATCGTCTGCGTAACACTTCATTTTCTTTTATCCTCTTGATTTATAAAATGTTTGCATGTATTACTGTCGCATGTGTTGCAGAAGCGTGAAAAAAATGTAGAGCAGACCCGTCAGATCCTAAAAGCCCCAACGATCCCTGAAGCACCAACGACCCCTGAAGCGCCAACACTGAAGCGCCAACGACCCCTATAGCCCCAACGACCCCTAAGCCCCCGCAATGGACGAGTTTCTGGGACCCGCTGAGTGTTTGGAGAAGAAGTAAGTGGAGTTTGTTCTCCATTTAAAGGCCAAAAGCAATATTTGCATATGTTGCAATAGGAATATTTGGTTCCTTATACGTCAGCCAGTACTGGAAGGTCTACCAAAATGTTTGAATTATGGTGACAAATGAGTATTCGATAATAATAATAATAATAATAATAATAATAATAATAATAATAATACTGATAACGAGGGGGGTCTTTTGTGGTTTGTCAGATTTACTCGAGGATCTTGTTCCCTGGTGTTCTGTCCTCCGTGGGAGCGTTGCATTGAAGGACACTGCTCCTGTAAACCTCCGTACCTGTGTCCAGCAGAGGACGTGGCTCCAGTTTGTGGACGGGACAACAGGAACTACCGCTCCTTCTGCCAGGTGAGGGAACTGGTTACAGACACACAAAGCAGGACTTGTTGCGGTCTTGCACTATTTATTATCTTCTATTTATTTGTAATATTATTTATTTGATTGTATTTTTTAATTTGTTATTATTATTATTAATAATTTATTTTGTTGTATTTATTTAATTTATTTAATTTAATTTATTTTATTTTTTTATTTATTTTATTTATTTTATTTATTTTATTTATTTTATTTATTTTATTTATTTTATTTATTTTATTTATTTTATTTATTTTATTTTTATATATTTAATTTTTTTTATATATTATTATTATTATCTTTTTATTATTATTATTATTATTATTATTAAAGTTAGCACCGCAATAAACTGTATTTAATTTAGTCTTAATGTACATTATTTAATTTCATATTCTGTTCTTGTATATCATATTCTATTTACATGTTTATAGACTTCATGCACTACTTTTTATTTCCCGGTATTTGAAGGTCTCCTATCAGGCAAAATGCACCTTTTGATGTCTTTTATACATTCATGTGTGTCAGGGAACTCACGCAGTGTCAGAAATAAAACCCTCTCTCTTTACCTCCGTACCCACATCTCTAAAAACGGGCGACTGACCCAGAATCAGCACTGAGGGCTGAAATAGAGGGGTATTGAGTAAAAATGTTTTATGTATTTGTATATATCCGAGACCTATAATATATGCCTAAAATAGTCTGATAGGAGACCTTTAATGGGTTTTCAGAGAAACATCAAATAAGTTTTTCGCAGATCTCGCAACTTTTTCAAGAGAATAGTTGTTTTTTGGGCATGAAAATGTTATTTTTCAAACATCATAACATTCTCATTTCATTTTTACACAATAACAATCTGTTTTCCAGGTGATGGCCGTCTCGTGTCGGACCAAGAAAACCGCCATGTCCCACTTTGGAAGAAATTGCGGAGGTTTGCTCTCAGAAATGCAACAATACATCACTGCTATATATCCTGTTTCTAATTGCCATAATTTCTGAATTTTGCACTTAGTAAATTAAGAACATTGTGTTATGGTACGTAAAGATTACTGTTGTTTACAGTATAGTAAAGTCTAATACAAGTTGAATATTTAACAATTTTCAGCTGATTTTAACAACAAACAGGTACTTTTACTTTTACTATATAACTATAGCTATTTTCCTATTTCTAATAACCGTAATTTCTCTTTCACCACAGCGGAGCATCCAAAATTCAAGAGTTCAATAGACGCTGTGACAGGAGGCATTAAAGTCTCCTTTCCCAGCGATGAATTCCCTGAGGCCGGACAGGAGTTAATGGTTTGCAGCGAGACGTGGAACATGGCGGCCGCTAACGTGGTCTGCAAGGAGCACGGAAACCACCTGTGAGAAGATTACATCATATTATAACTAACAATACAAACCTGCAGGGGGGGGAAGTAGCCAAATACTACGTTACTGTACTTAAGTACATTTTTCTGGTATCAGTACTTTACTGCACTACTTTTTTTCTGGCAACTTTTTACTTTGACTTCTTACATTTTGAACACAATACCTGTACTTTCTACTTCTTACATGTTGAACACAAACCTGTACTTTCTACTTCTTACATTTTGAACACAAATACCTGTACTTTCTACTTCTTACATTTTGAACACAAATACCTGTACTTTCTACTTCTTACATTTTGAACACAAATACCTGTACTTTCTACTTCTTACATTTTGAACACAAATACCTGTACTTTCTACTTCTTACATGTTGAACACAAATACCTGTACTTTCTACTTCTTACATTTTGAACACAAATACCTGTACTTTCTACTTCTTACATTTGAACACAAATACCTGTACTTTCTACTTCTTACATGTTGAACACAAATACCTGTACTTTCTACTTCTTACATGTTGAACACAAATACCTGTACTTTCTACTTCTTGCATGTTGAACACAAATACCTGTACTTTCTACTTCTTACATGTTGAACACAAATACCTGTACTTTCTACTTCTTACAATTTGAACCCAAATACCTGTACTTTCTACTTCTCACATTTCCCAAACAGGCTGGTTCCTTTAGTTTGAATGTGTGTTTGGTGGCGTGATCATTATTATTTAGAGTCATTGCGTGCCTATTGATTTGAACACGATCCGTGTATCCATCATTTCCTGGTCTTCTCTAAAGAAGAGGGACCAATGAAAACGTTGTCATGTTGCCGTTGTTCAGCATGGAAACATTCATTAGCTAACAATGACATTATTGTTCTATTAATATAAAGGGAGGTCAGGTACTCTTTAAAACAGCTGCTAGTTATGGGTA
>JAAOOA010000107.1:85000-192500 GCA_012861695.1 Trematomus loennbergii
TGATCGACTGTCTGGACGGCGAGGATGAATCAGAGAAGTTTGCATTCAAAAGTGAGAAAGGATTTAAACCAACAGTCTTTTCATGCTTTGCTTCCTGCAGGAATTGTTTCTACGGTCGTCTGTCTAAACTCTCGAAGTGTGTGTAATGTGAAATATGTTTTTCTTTACAGAAGAAGAACCAGAACCAGAGTTCCCGAATCTCGAGGAATTAGGTATAACTGTACCTGAAGGAGGATGACATGTATTTCATTAAAAACTGCTGTTGTTGTTGTAAAAATAACTTCTATTCTATGTTTTCAGTTACCGTAAAAGAACGGTACTTTCCCAAAAACGGTATGTACCCTAAACATCGATACTCACAACATAGTCATATGAGAAGTAGTCAGTAAATGTTTTGGCCAATGTAATCAAAGTCAAAAGTCAACTTTATTGTCAATCTTTCAGTTTTTGGTACAGAGAGATCGAAATCCCGAATACAAAAACAAAGATATATGCAAATATGTATACAAAAATGTATATCCTATATATACACAATCAACAGACACATTTGTACATATTAAGACATAAATAAAGCACAACAATCAATAAATACAAAATAACAGTCACTTCAATAACTTTGAGAAATGTGCATTAGTGCAGACGGTCCAGAGCAGCTGCTAGGTCCTCCTAACATCATGAGGGTTGGAAGCATGTCGAAGTCATTCTGTGCATGCTCTCTGCAGAAATGAGGAAGGACCGGGAGCATCTGGAGTCTCTGCTGTACTGCGGGATCCCCAACTCGACCACGGTGGACGAAGACGCGGTGGCCGAGCGAGGAAGAGCCGCCCGAGTGAAGAGGGTGGTGGGGGGGTCCCCGCAAAACCAGTGAGATACAAACGGACCTGTTCTATAACCTGTACATCTGTGCATTTGATAAGATAATAAGATAAGACACTTTATTGATCTCAATTTCGGACCTTTTTGCAGAATGAAAAGACAAGGCATTGGACATTAGAGAAACTAAAAGACCAGAAGTAACAAACCAAAATGTAAACATCTCAAATAAAAATAAAATAGCATCAAAAAGTAGAAGATATACATGTTGAAATACAGATGTACAGTAACAGTGCACACTAAATGGGCTGGCTCCGGCCTATATAGCTGAACTCCTCCAGCGCTACACCCCAGCCAGAGCTTTAAGGTCTGCTGACCAGCTGTTGATAGTAGTGCCCAAGACCAGGCTCAAAACCAGAGGGCACCGAGCCTTCGCAGCAGCTGGCCCGGCTCTGGAACACTCTGCCCCTCCATGTGAGGTCGGCCCAGACCCTAGGGGTTTTTAAATCTACACTAAAACACACTTCTTCTCTCTGGCCTTCTAGTCAGAGCGGAGCACGACTCCTGACTTTTCCCTGTGTTTTCTTTTATATATTTGTTGTAATTTATTGTCTTTTATTGTGATTGTAGTAATGTGTTTTTATGATTGTAGTATTTATTACATGTACAGCACTTTGGCCCGACCAAAAATCGCTTTTAAATGTGCTTTATAAATAAACTTTGATTTGATAAGTAGAAATCAAGGAGTAGACATAAAGAATTTAAACATCTCAAAATAGAATTAAAGCAGCAATAAAAGTAGAAAATATGCAGTAGGCCGTGAAGATAAAGAATCTACCAACTCTGACAATACAAACAATAAAACATTGTATTACTTTCATGAGAACAGATAGGATAGGACAGACTTTTATGAATCTCAGAATACGTAAACCCGACAGCACGGTCCAGAAGAAAACAAGGTTAAGATGAACTTAGAAAAACAGCACGTGTTTTCTTGTGTGAAGGAAATTCTTGAGAGAAACTGATAAATTATTCATGGATGAAGTTTGTATTTTCTTATGTTTAATAAAGTAATAAAGAAAGTCAATATACAATTGAAATCGATCTCAAATCAGGAACAGAGCAGCTTCATCCTCAGAGGATAGAGAAGTTCTGCTGACAGTCTCTCTGTGTATTCATGAGAGGAAACAGATGGTCCTACATCCCATCATTAAACCATTCAACTCCCAGGACACAAAGTTATGGGTACTTTTTACTTCAGTACATTTCAAAGCCTCTTTACTTTTACTTGAGTAAAGACGTTTAGTCAGTACTTCTACTTTCACGAGTACTTTAAACACGAGTATCTGTACTTCTACTTGAGTAAAGGATGTGTGTCTTCTGCCATCTCTGACTATATGATCATTTGACACGACATCTTGTAGTTTTAATATAAATCTCTGTGTGTTTTCAGACTCAGATCCAGTGGCAGATTGCTCTGGTCGACAGAGGGAAGATCGACTGTGGAGGCGCGTACATCGGAGGATGCTGGGTGATCACCGCCGCTCACTGCGTCAGGTATGTTACTTTTCAGTATGCTGAATATTACAAATAAGGTCAATGGTATAGGTATGTGGGTATGTATGCATATATAGTGTATGTATGTATTTGTGTATGTGTACGTACATGTTTGTATATATATATATATATGTATGTGTATGTGCGTGTTATATATATATATGTGTGTGTGTGTGTGTATATATTATATATGTGTGTGTGTGTGTGTGTGTTTAAGTAGATTCATGTGTACATGTCTAGATATTTGTCATTTCAAACAACCAATATAATGCATTATGGCAGATGAAACTAGCCAGTAGTATATAGAGGACTTAAAGTAGGCACATCTTGGATGAGGAGGGAAAAAGAGAAAGAAATTGTGAATTAATTCTGAAAAATCCCAAAAATGAGGGAAAATTCTCCGTAAAATTCTCAGAAAAGTACATTAAAATGTCTGAAATATTGTCAGAGAAAACATTTCGGATAAGTATTTGAAACATTACTGAATTGATGTAAAATATTTCCAAGGAATATGTCAACAACGTCCACAATAATATGTGTAAGAAGGGTTAGCTAAAGATCAGTGTCATTGTGTTAGCAATAACTCTAGTTCTGAACACAGTGACGGTGGTTGTGGTAATCCTCTCTTGACTCAGAAAATGTCTTCCAGGCCGAACCCTTCTTCCTTCAGGTGAAGTTTTCTCTCTGGAAGAAAACTCGATCTCAGAGCACGACGGACATCGTTCCTGTGGTAGACATCCGCATCCACCCAAAGTGAGTAAAGTACCCTCGTCTTTACACATGTCAGCCATCAGGGTGAAGAAGAAGAAGAGAATCTTAAAGGTGGGGTAGGTAATTTTGGAGAAACCAGCTCGAGTGCGCTAAAATTTGAAAATACACAGCCGGAAAAAATCTGCCACTTCCTTACAGAGCCCCTCCTCCAACACACACGCACGCGCACATGACCAATGAGGGCACGAGATAAGTTTGTGCACAGATGGAAGGCTGACAGGCAGGTAGGCCATCCAGTTATTTTAGCCGGGCCGGCTCAGATGATTGGTCGTGCTTTTTACAGTACTACGGCTTCCACTGATGATATTTTTTAATGGATTTTTTGTCAAAGCACTTCAGATATTCATTGCTATCGGGATGTTAAGAGCATTCCATGGAATATAACAACAAGTGTATCTCGAGCCGGTTTCTCAGACTTACCTACCCCACCTTTAATGTACATTATTTAATTTCATATTCTGTTCTTGTATATATATTTTTATTTTATTTTATTATATATGTTGCATTGTTGGAGGATATACATGCACACACACAGAGGTTATACATGCACACACACAGAGGATATACACACACACACACACAGAGGATATACACGCACACACACAGAGGATATACACGCACACACACAGAGGTTATACATGCACACAGAGGATATACACGCACACACACAGAGGATATACACACACACCAGTGGCGAGCCGTGAGCTTTATACCTAGGCCCTCTGACCCCCACCCCTTCCCTTGAAAAAAAGAAAAAAAAAGACGTTATTACGTCACAGCGTATACTTCAGCGGAATATCAAAACAACGGCCCAGGGTGCAAAACGCATCAATGACAGCGACCCTCTACCACACAAAACAACACCTGTGAACCCAATTTGTGTTCTTTGACATTGAAAATGATATTGCATTGTGTTTCTTACTTTCGTTGCAGTTGTATGTCTTAAGTGTAATTTGGCATGCTTTTATTTTGAAGGCGAGTTCACGCTGTTGACAGGAAGTTGTTGTTGCTGTGGAAACAAGAACAGTTTCACAGCGGGCGGAACTTGTCATCTAGTCCGCGATAATAAAACCCACCCATTTAGAGGGAAGATATGATTGGTCAATTGTACTGTCATTTGACATTACTCTCTCGTTCAGTTACTATAGTGGGCCCTCTGTGAATCGCAGAGAGGGCCAGATGAGCCTCTTTCATGTAACCCACATTCAAACAGAGACTGAACAGGCAGATTCGAAGGATTTATTTATTTGGAAATGTTATTTTATTAAATCAAGTTTTTTTCGGTAAAACTAATATATATATATATATATATATAAACAAATAATATTAAAAAAATATATATTTAAAAAAAAATATTTTTTTTTAATGTTTTTAAATATTATTTTTTGGAATATCTTAGGCCCTCACAGAGGGCCTAGAGGGCCCTGACGGCTCGCCACTGACACACACACACACAGAGGATATACACGCACACACACACAGAGGTTTACATGCCACACACAGAGGTTATACATGCACACAGAGGATATACACGCACACACACAGAGGATATACATCACACAGAGGATATACACGCACACACAAAGAGAATATACACGCACACACACAGAGGATATACACACACACACAGAGGATATACACGCACACACACAGAGGATATACATACACACACACAGACGATATACACGCACACAGAGGATATACATACACACAGAGGATATACACGCACACACACAGAGGATATACACACACACACAGAGGATATACACGCACACACAGAGGATATACACACACACAGAGGATATACATACACACAGAGGATATACACGCACACACACAGAGGATATATACACGCACACACAGAGGATATATACACACACACACACACACACACACACACACACACACGCACACACACAGAGGATATACATACACATACACACACACACACACACACACACACACACACCACACAGAGGATATACATACACACACACACACACACACACACACACACACACACACACACACACACACACACACACACACACACACAGATAAGTCAATGAAGATCTGAGGTCACCGGCTCCTCCAACAGAGCAACACAATACAACAGATCAAATAGTGCAAGTAAATACAAATAGAATATAAATAATGCAAGAAGAGTCTATATACAAGTAATTGGAATATGATACATTAGGTAAATAATATGTAAGTTGCAAAGATGAATGTTTATGGATGTTCTTTAGAAAGTGCAGGTGTTTGATGGTCGTATGGCCTGTGGGATGAAGCTGTCCCTGAGTCAGGTGGCTTTTGATGGATAGGAGACTTAAATAACGGTTGTCTTTGTGTGCAGCTATAACGCCGCCACGTATGAGAACGACATCGCTCTGGTTCAGCTGGAGAAGCTCCCCTTTAAGGAGGAATGTCTGGAGGAGAACCCGGCCGTCAGCGCCGTCTGCGTGCCGTGGTCCGTTCAGCTATTCCAGCCCAACCACACCTGCAGCATCTCGGGCTGGGACGCACTGCAGGTGAGGAGAAAAACATTTACACCTGTTCAGCACACCTGAGTTAGGAAAGTCTCACTGGTCCCCAGCTTGAGCTTCAATCTCAGGATCCATGTATTTATGATCCTCTGAAGAATGGAAGTAGTCATCACATACAGAGCATCAACTAGTTCCTGAACAGTGTCCTTCACATGCTGATATACAAGAGAGGGAGTTACACAGTCACAAGATGGAGGAATACCGGTTCTTCTAGGTAATCATGCATCCTGTCATGTACAAGTACGAGTTTTTTCTCAAAAAGTTGGCTATTTTCTGTAAATCTCAAAAAATCTAACTTTTCTCAAAAAATTCTGACTTTTTCTCAAAAATTCTGACTTTTTTGAAAATTCTTCCTCAAAAATTCTGACTTTCTCAAAATCTTAAAATTCTTCACGAAAGACGGCAGAGCAGCGAAGGTCCTGCTGTGGGCGAACGTCTCCCTGATCGAAGACTGCCAGAGTTACTACGGACCCCGATTCAAACCCGGCATGATGTGTGCAGGTGTGTGTGTGTGTGTGTGTGTGTGTGTGTGTGTGTGTGTGTGTGTGTGTGTTCCCTTTAAATAACTGCTGCATTACACACACTGTGCATGTTTAATAAGACTGCTAAACACCTGAACTCTGTTAAATGCCTCGAAAAACATTCATCTGTTTGTCATCTTGCAATCTACTTATTTATCTAAATAGTTATCATCGCAATAAACCGTATTTAATTGTGTCTTAGTGTACATTATTTTATTTAATATTCTGTTCTTGTACATATCAAATTCTATTTACATGTATATAGACTTCTTGCACTATTTTATATTTATATTTTTGTATTTTGGTGTGTGTGTGTGTGTGTGTGTGTGTGTGTTGTGTGTGTGTGTGTGTGTGTGTGTGTGTGTGTGTGTGTGTGTGTGTGTAGGGGACCTGGACGGCAGTGTGGACTCGTGTCAGGGGGACAGCGGGGGTCCTCTTGTGTGTGAGGATGACCTCGGGGTCTCCTACCTGTGGGGCATTGTCAGCTGGGGGGAGAGGTGCGGCATGCCTGGGTTCCCCGGGGTCTATACACAGGTAAACTCATATTTAAAACCAAATATACATAAAACGGACATCTGAACACAAATATAAACCGTTTGGAGACACGTGGGAGATAAATCCGCTGTGAAGTCATCTTGCACAATGTTACAGATTTGACAGAATTAGTGCAAATACATCTATTGTTTGCACAGAAAATGCACACAACGTTTACATATGTGCAAAGTAGAAAATACATATTATAACAAGCGCAATACATATATACTTTGCAGTTTATTCCCTATATACACAGGAAATAAATCCACTGTGAAATCAGCACATTTTTGGCCATAATGTCACAGATTTAACAAGAATTTGTCCAAATACATACATTGTGTGCACAGGAATACCTATTATAACAAGTGCAATACAAATAGATTTGTACTATTTACACATACGCAGTTTATTCCATATATATACAGGACAGTAACATACACAAGTATTTCATTTAAAGGCTATGTGTCTGCATAAAAATGGTTTAATATGAATCTTAATGCAACAATTATGCTTTTATTCTTCTTTCTCTGACAGATCGCTCATTACTTCGAGTGGATCCGACTTCACACCGGATGGACTGCAGTCACCAAGTTCAACTCCTGAGATTAAATGTGATTTAAGAGTTACAATTAAAGATGGTTTAATTTTTTTAATGAGATATACTTTAAACAGACTTTTATCTGTTCACTGATTTCATTCAACTCTGTGTCCAATAAAACACATTGTCCTGTTGTCATGGATAACTCATTCCTGAATTAGTAATCTAATTTGTTTCGACTATTGATTAAAAAAAATAATTTTATATGTATTTGAAGCACAATAAAAATGTAAGGTAAAAAAAGACCAATTTGTGCATTCATAAAAATATGTCTTAACTTAATATAATTATGTTTATGCACTGAAATGCAGGAGGTGTTATCAAATAATATGTTAGAAAATAAGCAATTCCAATATTTAACATACTTCAAAATGTAATAAGTGTTTACATATATTAACAAAAAAACTGTCGATGCAAGATACAAACTTTTTTACTTAAAGTGGACCTATCATGCTATATTTGAATAATATAGTGTAGGACCATACCTATATAAGGCATATTTATACATTTTTTTTTTCAAAATACCAAACAGATCATGCATTTTAGCCATGCCACATTTCGCTCAATTTGACAATTTTTAGCTTTGTTTTAGCAAGGGCTGATTATGTGAGAACAGCACCA
This sequence comes from Trematomus loennbergii, assembly GCA_012861695.1. Classification (NCBI taxonomy): domain Eukaryota; kingdom Metazoa; phylum Chordata; class Actinopteri; order Perciformes; family Nototheniidae; genus Trematomus; species Trematomus loennbergii. The sequence goes on from JAAOOA010000107.1 coordinate 92,962, forward strand.
CCTACAGGCCTAGCATATGTACTACAGCGTCTCCAGCGCTTTCGAACGGCAATGGCCGTGGCTGTCTCCTCCTGATTGGTGGAGTTGGCCCAATAGCCGTAGCGCCACCGTCCTGACGTCAGGACAGTGTTCAAATCTGGATCAGTTTTTTATCAGATCCGTTGCAGCCCCTTTTTTAGAGATTTGGGTATGGAGGAAAAGAGAGAGGGTTGTGTTTTCTGACACTTGGTGAGTTCCCTGGAACACCGGGGACACATATTCATGTAGAAAAGACGTACAAAAGTGCATTTTGCATGATAGGTCCCCTTTAAACTCTGTGTCCAATAAACACATTGTCCTGTTTTCATGGATAACTCATTCCTGACGTTATTTGTGTATAAAAGCTAGAAAATTAGTAATAAATAAAAATAGTTTTATATGTATTTGAAGCACAATAAAAATGCTGCACTTCTAAGGTAACAAAGTACCAATGTGTGCATTCATAGCATTGTTTCTTATCTCAATATAACTGTATGTTTATGCGCTCAAATGCACGGGGTTTATCAAATAATATGTTACAAAAGGAGCAATTCCAATATTTAACAAAAAACTGCAGGATACAAACTTAGAAAATGTATTTTTTTTATCTGATTGTCTTGAAAAAAGACGGCAGCATAACAACAAATAAGTACAAAAATAACATTTAATATCAGTATATTTTTAGGCAGTTCTCTCTGGCTTCCGTCGGATGGCGCTCCTCAAAACGCTGAGATCACCGTCCACCTGCACACACACGCAAAATAAGACATTTTGATATCATGTGTGTGTGTGTGTGTGTGTGTGTGTGTGTGTGTGTGTGTGTGTGTGTGTGTGTGTGTGTGTGTGTGTGTGTGTGTGTGTGTGTGTGTGTGTGTGTGTGTGTGTGTGTGTGTGTGTGTGTGTGTGTGTGTGTGGTGTGTGTGTGTGTGTGTGTGGTGTGTGTGGTGTGTGTGTGTGTGTGTGTGTGTGTGTGTTGTGTTCATCACCTTTGCCAGCTCGTCTTTGAGCTCGTTGTATTTGTGAACATTGAATTTCTGGTGCGACGCTCTGTAGTGGAAGAAGTGAAGGAACTGACGATCTTTCACATGCGGATAGATGAACTCCTACACACACACACACACACACACACACACACACACACACACACACACACACACACACACACACACACACACACACACACACACACACACACACACACACACACACACACACACACACACACACACACACACACACAGTTGAACACAAAACCCTTTGTACTCCTCACAAGACTTTCTATAACATGATTATCTCCCTCACCATTAAACTAAACTCTACCCTTAGACCATTACTTATCTGGAGAAACCTCGCGATTGAAGATGACCCATGTTTTACAAATCAACCTAATTTAATAAAACAAAGTGGGACCAGTCTTATTTTAGGGGGAAGTGGGGTTTAAACGTATTTTATGACGTAGTGGGGTCTAGTCTTCTTTTATGACGTAGTGGGGTCTAGTCTTCTTTTATGAAGTAGTGGGGTCCAATCTTCTTTTTTGCAAAGTGGGGACCAGTCCTCTTTTTTTTTTGCATATTCGGGTCTGTTTTTATACTTTTTTTAGTAAATCATTTTTTGGTAATGTGGGGATCAGTACTCACTTTGATTGTTTTTCAAGATAAATGAAACACACACACACACACACACCTGTTTGGTGAGGATGTAATAGGCGAAGAACAGCATGCTGGTGCTGAGGGAGATGAAGAAGGTAATTGGCTCCATGACATCCCATGGATAAACATTCCTGCAAACATACACACATTAAAAACATGATTATAGCGTAGTGCAGAAAGGTTGTAGGCCTGTGTGTGTGTGTGTGTGTGTGTGTGTGTGTGTGTGTGTGTGTGTGTGTGTGTGTGTGTGTGTGTGTGTGTGTGTGTGTGTGTGTGTGTGTGTGTGTGTGTGTGTGTGTGTGTGTGTGTGTGTGTGTGTGTGTGTGTGTTTATTACCAGGTGAGGTAACCCAGGAATCCTCCCTGCAGCGACAGGTATGCAAACCCCGCCCACCCCAGTTGTGTTGCTCTAGACTCCGCCTCCAGCGCCATCTTGACTCTCTCCTGTACACACCACACATAGAAGGAAGGTTCGTATTACCCAAATCCAAATCAAATATGAGACAGAAAACAGTCATACTGTCAGCTGTTTACCCGTCCATATCATTCAGGAACATTCTCATGTACAATTCAAAAGGTTGCTAACAAATCATTTCAGTATTATAAAGTACAATTGAACTGTGCCTGTGGCTATGTATGTATTATTTTGTACAATTATTTGTATTTTTTTGTTTGGCCTTATGATGGCTAAAATTGGATGAGCATTTTAGTTTTCACTTCATATAGCATTGTAAATTGCATGAAATGATGAGCTGTTTTGTTTGAGTTTAGTTGTATGTATGTGTGTGTGTGAGGACCCCAGGAAGAAGAGCCAATGCTCATGCTAGTGCTAATGGGGATCCTAATAAAGAACAAGAACAGGTGGAAACACACTGATCTTCACACTCATAAAGGGTTTGTTAGATTGTGAGTTTTGTGCCGTACTGTCTCCAGAGGCTGCAGCTGCTTCTTCAGCTCCTCCTGCTTCACCAGCAGATCCGTGTGTTTGCTGTGCAACTGCTGAGGAAGACTCAGAGCCGAGTGAAGAAGACGAACTACGTACTTCATGTCATCGACACCCAACACGTGTTCATGAGACGCACCTGAGAGGGACAGACACACAGGTGTGTTACTTTAAGTTACACAAACTGAGCCACACCTGTATTATAATCACAGAGAACCAATGTGTGAGAGAAAGAGTCTGATAACTTTGCTTTTAACTTACACAATTATAATTGTTTATATCCTGAAAGTGTAGAGAAGAAATACACCGATGGATGGGGTATATAAACTTTAAAAACACACAAAAAACTGTGGTACAAACATTCACATTCTGACCTGGTTTGAAGCGCACCAGCTGCTCCCTTTTATGCAAAGCTAAGCTGACCCCACCCTACACACACACACACACACACACACACACACACCCACACACACACACACACACACACACACACACACACACACACACACACACACACACACACACACACACCACACACACACACACACACACACACACACACACACACACACACACACACACACAGGTTGTACCTTGTCCAAGTGAGCGAATGTTGTGTGTGACGTCGTTGATGATCAGTTGAAAATCTTTGTCTAAAACAGTTTCCATGAATGTGCATGTGGAGATTCTCTGTCCATCTGAAGGGGAAAAAAGTTTAGTTTCAGGTATTTCTTATTTATTAAACTTTACTTGTGCTATTGTCACTTGTTTGTGTACACTTTGAGTAAGTGTTTTATTTTAATTAAAGTGAGATCTTTTTTAGAAAGTGTATGGAAAGTTAGAACTTCAGACACAAAGTGCACCTTTTGCGAAAGTGGAATATTTTACACTTTAAGGACATTTTAGGGACAAGGTGTGGCCCTTTAATGAAATTCTGGATATTTTATAAAGTTTGGGCATCTGAGAGGTTACATTTTTATAAAGCAAGGACATTTTTGGAAAGTGATTGTATTTGTTGAACATGAAGACATTTCGGGACATTTAAGGAAAATGTTGATATTATTAAAGAGTAAGAACACTTTTTTAAATTGAGGAAGTTTCGTTAAAGTATGAATGTTTTTAGGAAGTTCGGTTGCTTCAGTACTTTCTACTTCTTCAAAACCCTGAAAATTAGGACTTAGTTTTAGGGTTAAACGGAAAAAACTGAAACGTTGACTTCAATTAAATGTATTATGTCAACAGATTTCACATAACTGTGTTAGGTTAGTTCAAAGCAGTTATATAAGTTGAAATAACAAATATTAGGTTCAACTTAATATCATTGCTTTCAACTAACCTAATGCAGGAATGTGAAATCTGTTGACAGAATACATTTAATTAAGGTCAACGTTTCAGTTTTTTCAGTGTAAGCTCAGAAATAGAGAATCAGATGGAGGGTTAAGGTGTGGGTTAGGGTCTTTACAAGAGCAGATGTTTCAGTACTTTCTACTTCCTCAAAACACTGAAATGTAGGACTTAGTTTTAGGGTGAAGCTCAGAAATTGAGAAACAGATGAAGGGTTAAGGTGTGGGTTATGGGCTAAAGAAATGTGGTCCTTAAAAGTCTTGCACCGCCCTGTTTGTGTGTGTTTGTGTTACCTCCGTTGAGCAGCAAGGCGCTCTGCACCCCCGGGTCTTTGGCTGTGATTTCACTCAGCAGATCTCCCACGGTGGTCAGCATCGGCGTCAGAGTGAAGCGACCGAGGCCACCTGCAGGGAGGCGGAGAGAGAGGACCGGGCGACCAAGGCTGTATCGAATTGATGCATCTGAGAGAGAGATAGAGACGCAGAGAGGGCAAGAGTAAACACATCCTTTACTCAAGTAGAAGTACAGAGACTCATGTTTAAAAATACTCTGGTGAAAGTAGAAGTACTGACTAAACTTCTTTACTCAATTCAAAGTAAAGAGGGCTTTGAAATGTACTTGAGTAAAAAGTACCCATAACTAGCAGCTGTTTTAAAGAGTACCTGACCTCCCTTTATATTAATAGAACAATAATGTCATTGTTAGTTAATGAATGTTTCCATGCTGAACAACGGCAACATGACAACGTTTTCATTGTCCCTCTTCTTTAGAGAAGACCAGGAAATGATGGATACACGGATCGTGTTCAAATCAATAGGCACGCAATGACTCTAAATAATAATGATCACGCCACCAAACACACATTCAAACTAAAGGAACCAGCCTGTTTGGAAAATGTGAGAAGTAGAAAGTACAGGTATTTGTGTTCAACATGTAAGAAGTAGAAAGTACAGGTATTTGTGTTCAACATGTAAGAAGTAGAAAGTACAGGTATTTGTGTTCAACATGTAAGAAGTAGAAAGTACAGGTATTTGTGTTCAACATGTAAGAAGTAGAAAGTTCAGGTATTTGTGTTCAACATGTAAGAAGTAGAAAGTACAGGTATTTGTGTTCAACATGTAAGAAGTAGAAAGTACAGGTATTTGGTTCAACATGTAAGAAGTAGAAAGTACAGGTATTTGGGTTCAACATGTAAGAAGTAGAAAGTACAGGTGTTTGTGTTCAACATGTAAGAAGTAGAAAGTACAGGTATTTGTGTTCAACATGTAAGAAGTAGAAAGTACAGGTATTTGTGTTCAACATGTAAGAAGTAGAAAGTACAGGTATTTGTGTTCAACATGTAAGAAGTAGAAAGTACAGGTATTTGTGTTCAACATGTAAGAAGTAGAAAGTACAGGTATTTGTGTTCAACATGTAAGAAGTAGAAAGTACAGGTATTTGTGTTCAACATGTAAGAAGTAGAAAGTACAGGTATTTGTGTTCAACATGTAAGAGTAGATAGTAAAAAGTCTTTCAGAAAAATAAGTAGTGGAGTAAAGTACTGATACCAGAAAAATATACTTAAGTACAGTAACGAAGTATTTGTACTCCACTACTTCCCACCTCTAATCTAAACTCTAATCTAGATTAGATTAGAGTTTATATTAGATTCAACATTGCACAGAGAACAAGTACTAAAACCACGAGGAACTATCGCCCTCAAAAGTGTTGGATACTCCCAACCCGAGGTATAACTTTTCTTATCCCATGTATCTCTGGAAATAATAGTCTGAATGTCACCAAATTTGGATTGCATGTTCACAGACAGTTATTGCACATAGAAAAGCAAAGGTTTCATCATATATTTGTCAATCTTTGAAATGTATACACTTAAATACACATTAATTATAGGCGAAAATGGAATGGGTAATTAAAAATCCGAAAGGTATGTTTGTACCATATACTGTCACAGATGTACGGTCACTTATCACCAACAAATAATCATTTGAATGCATCAGATAGTGACTGGATCTTGTTTAAAAGTAGGATAGTTGACAGGTTGCTGTTTGAGGGACTTGTTTACCTTTAGCTGGAGGTTGAGTGCTGAACCTGGAGGCGACACACCACACCGGACCACACTGAGAGAGACATACATTATTATATTTCTTCAGTTGCACAATCATGCAAATATCTAAGCAATGATGTGGCAGATAGAGCCAGCACTCATGAATGTGTTTCTAGATACAAAAGGTGTGGCAACAGAAACAATGGAGCCGAGGAAAAGAGGAAGCCTGACTACATGACGGGTCGTAGCAGAAGAATGAATACTTTCAGAGATGCTTTGATGTTGAAATACATGTAGTTGTAACAAAGGAAGTTGCATAATACAGCATTAGTCGTAATAGTATGCAGTTAAAGTAGTTCCTGATACAGTTGTTTTGTTTAAAAGTATCTGAGCAGATAACGGAGGAAGAGTCCCTCCACTTTGTCGTCCTTAAATGTATACTTGATGTCAGAAAGCTATTAAACTTTACAATAAGTTCAACTCACTGTGTTGATTCGGTGTCTCGCTCTGCAGAGAAATCTGGAGACAAACATGGCTGTGACAGATGTGAAGCTTCTGCTCAGAGAACCAGCCGACACCTCGAGGCTGAGGTATGCGAGGCGAGTGGAAACAGGTTTCATACAAAGCAGCGGCAAGAGCTTCAGAGAAGTTAACCCTCTCCTGCCTCACTCTGACTGCAGTGCACTGTAAAAATAAACGTTGCTCTGTGGCAGGAAACGGTTCACCGTACAGGAAGTGAGAAACGGAAGTCAAACGGAAGTCAAACGGAAGTCAAGAACTGTCGTCTAACAGTAGATTAAAGACAGTACGCTTACAGAACAAGTGAAAAGGTTTTGAAGGTGTGGAAACACTTCCTGATTCATTTGCATTGCCTAACATTTAATCTAATGTCTATTTGTTTGCGTTATTTAATGTTTCTAAAGCATTTTTTCTCACGTTTAACAATGCCAGCTTCAACTGAAACCCAACCACGACTATTTTATATAAAGACATAAAAGGAGAAATATAAGCTAATTAGTGTTTCATTTATTTCAACGTCTTTTTTAAACAATTAGAGGGGGCGTAACTGTCAGTACAGTGCAAGACATTTGCCAACACCTCATTTAATTCCCTTTGTCTTTGCTAACAAAGCTTATCTCGCGCTATATATAGGTGACATGTTAGCTTTTATACAACAGAAATCAAAACAAAAAATATGAAAAATGTACTTTAGAAGAGATTTCTCATCAAAATGGATAAAAGTACGTTACGATGAGATAGGTATGCAACTCTGCTGCGCTGGTCATTTTGCACGGAAACTGTTTTTATTACATTATATTTCTTCTACAACTCACAACAGTTTCAGCTTTTTATAATTGTTGCTATAGGAGAGTTTATTTGTCCTAAAATACAGTAAAAGAAGACTTTTCTTTTTGCCGCTGCTTTTAATTGAACTATTCACATCTTAAACTGCACTGTAACTTTTATCCATGTATTTTTTTTTTTTTTTTTTTCTTTTAAATGTTTATTTTTTATCTTTTCTTTTTAATGACTGATTTTAAATGCCATTTTTAAAATGTCTTCCATTTTTGTAAAGCACTTTGAATTACCTTGTGTTGAAAGGTGCTATATAAATAAACTTGCCTTGCCTTGCCTTGCCTAAACTCTTAGATAGCACTTGATTTCTGTAGATATACATATTGAAGAAATACTGAATGAGAGTTTGCATTGAGCTTGAGGAACAGACGTTAGACAGGAAGTGATGTCATGACTTCAGCTTTCTGTACTCAAACCAGACCATGGTTGCAGTCGAATAGTCCAAAAATCAGCTCCTAAGTTCTAACCCTATCGTCTATTCCTCTCCTCTGAGTGAAAGGTCACGGGGTTAAGGGATAGTGGATAGGAGAATTCAAAAGGACTTAGGAGAAGAGACTGTGGTACTTTAGAGAATCGACTGCACTTTCACTATCCGACGTGTTTATGATGCTCCAGCGGAGGTCATAAATGTGCGTCTGCTGCTGTGGGGAAACTATGGAAACTACAGTTTTCTATACAGCGGACTACAACATGGATGTTTAATAAGAACGAGGGACTACTGTAAACTCATCTAGAGACTCTGCACCGTGCTCTGATGCTGTTGTGCTTTATGAACGGGGACAACAGAGAAACATATTCTTCATGACCAAAGTTGGAATTGAAATAAAAAGGAAAGCGAAACTTATGCTCGTCACCCTCTCCCTCCGGTCCACATTAATACAAATGATCCCAATACGTATGATTGTATGAAAAGATCTTAAAATCAATACAAATGTATTTATTATAACCGTTAGTCCTTAACATCTATCACTGTGTATATCACCATTCAAACATCTTTTAAAAGTTGAACAAACCCCACACAGCTCAGTAAAGACTGTGACATGTTGACTTTATTTGATCATTTCAGTAAAAGTAACGTTCATATTTCTCTTTTTGATTATAATACTGATGAACGTTCAAAACAAAGCACTTTGGCAACTTACCACATACGTTTTAAAATGCTTAATAAGCACCGTAACTTTCATGATATCATTTCTCGTTCATAATCGGTTGTTTCCGTGAACGGCCGACTGTTGTGTGACGGCAAATGCTGCGGCCGCAAGGCATTGTGGGGCAGCATTTTCTCCTCTCCTTTCGGTTAGGAGGTCCAGTGGTTCCTAAGCTAAAGGAGGTTATAAAGGAAGTTTGAAACCTCCTTTTCTTTCATCTAGAGAATTCGAACGGCACTTATCATGGCTGCCACTGAGGGACTTCCGGGTCATTTCACTCCGTTAGGAAGGTTCCTACGCTAAATGGACTATTCGACCGCAACCCATCAGTGAGCAGCCTCGTTTAAAGAGGCGCACAGGAAGTAGATATACAGGAAGTAGTCAAAAGAGTCTCCAGCCCAGCAGAGAGCAGCTTTTCTTCATCATATTTCATCGTCATATTTAATCTCTTTTTGTTTGTGTTTTGGTCATATTTTGAAGCTTTTTGGTTCTAAAGCATTCTTGTTTGGTTGTTTGTGTTTTTTCACCGTCATTTTGCATTTCTATAGGATCATATTCTGTCTGTTTTTGGTTGTTTTGCATCTGTTTTGGTTGCTTTGCGTTTCTTTTTGGACATTTATAGTCTCGTTTTGCCCCGCATCTGTTTTGCATCTGTTTCTGGACATATCGCATCTCTTCTCTGCATCTATTTGTTATCTTTTACATTAACCATAAGCAATACCACAGTGTAGAAAACGTGCAGTGATCTAAGAAAGCCTTAGTGCCAAAAGCAAAGTACTTATGATGTTAAATAGTAAGTATCGTATTAAAACTAATGCATGAATGTGTTCATCACATTAAGGCTGCCGCTTGTAGAGATGGAGCTAGTTTTTAATTCTTAAAAGGGAAGTTCATTTATAGTATAGTAGTAATTATAGTATAGTAGTAATTATAGTATAGTAGTAATTATAGTATATTAGTAATTGTAGTATAGTAGTAATGCAAAGTAAAGAGTTGAAGCTCCTCACAGACACGGCTTCCTGTCTCTGGTTTCCTGTTCGTCTCTCAGATCGAGCACTTACCCTGATTTCACCCTCACTTCTCTCTGTTTGTCGCTCGCCCGCAAACTTCCCCTTTTCGCAGCTGCAATATTAAAGTAACGCACACATTAATGCATCAACAGATATAATACTATAATATATATATTCTGCGTGATGAGTCACTTTTGGTACATAAAGTACATGTTTAAACTTTTGTACTTTTACTCAATTTAAAAATTGTAACAGTTTTTCTGAATGGGGGAGCTGCAGTTCCAGGTGTGACCTCAAGAGGGCGAAGTTTCATTCTGTGCATCTGATACAGAAACTCAAGTGTGTGTGTGTGTGTGTGTGTGTGTGTGTGTGTGTGTGTGTGTGTGTGTGTGTGTGTGTGTGTGTGTGTGTGTGTGTGTGTGTGTGTGTGTGTGTGTGTGTGTGTGTGTGTGTGTTGTGTGTGTGATAAATACATGAAGTTATACGTAAGTAAATGAAACAGAGATACAAATAATAATACATTAATTTACACAAGGTAATATGTTGATAAATACATGAAGCAAAACATACATCATTTAAAAAACGATATCTAAATAAATGAAGCAATGCATGCATATTTAAATAAAAACATAAAAAAAAAGAAAGAAAGTGAAACATAAATAAATAATAATAAAATATCTAAATGACAGATCCATGAAGCCCAACAGGAAGCAGTTGTATTCTCTCTACCTGAGATAAGGTAAATTAAATAACCTTTCCACGAGCCTCTCACATATTAGACTCTATCTTTGATGACAGATGGAGCAGCCCTGATTTTATCAAATATTAAAACACGCTCCATATTTGTATGTGAGCGCGGAAAGGTTAAACCATAAAGACTGAAAGGTCGACAGGGTATTTATCATCAAGATAAAGAATATGTAAAATGTGTGTGTGTGTGTGTGTGTGTGTGTGTGTGTGTGTGTGTGTGTGTTCCCTTTAAATAACTGCTGCATTACACACACTGTGCATGTGTTAATAAGACTGCTAAACACCTGAACTCTGTTAAATACCTCGATGATCTGTTTGTCATCTTGCAATCTACTTATTCATCTAAATGGTTATCACCGCAATAAACCGTATTTAATTGTGTCTTAGTGTACATTATTTTATTTCATATTCTGTTCGTGTACATATCAAATTCTATTTACATGTATATAGACTTCTTGCACTGTTTTATATTTGTATGTTTGTATTTTGTGTGTGTGTGTGTGTGTGTGTGTGTGTGTGTGTGTGTGTGTGTGTGTGTGTGTGTGTGTGTGTGTGTGTGTGTGTGTGTGTGTGTGTGTGTGTGTGTGTGTGTGTGTGTGTGTGTGTGTGTGTGTGTGTGTGTGTGTGTGTGTGTGTGTGTGTGTGTGTGTGTGTGTGTGTGTGTGGGTTAATATCTGTGAATCACCTTTCTGTAACCAAGTACATTTAATGAAATACTGTGAGTATACACTTCAGAATAGTTTTGAGGTACTTTCACTGATTCTGATTCTGAGTATTTACATTTTCTGCAGAAGGAGATATTTTAAATTTTTAAAACAATTTGGAGAATATCTTTTTACACACACATACAAATAGTTAGCGCAGAAAGATTGTCTATAAACATATATAACAGATTATTATTATTATTATTATATATAAAGTTCAAATTAACTGCATTTTTTAAGATATACTCTACTTTGACTTTAACATCTGAGTACTTCTTCCTCTAGTCATCATTACATGAGATTTACTTTGTTGATGCCAGACTGGGAATGTGTTTGTTACAGCCAATCCTATTTCAATGTAAATACTGCTATATTTTACTATATTTTGACATGTTATTATAGATTTCTTAAATTAGTTTTCTATCTGTTTTTGTAATTCTGGTTTTACTTTAATGTATGCACCACGACACCAAGTCAAATTCCTCGTTCGTGTCAACCTACCTGGTGATACAGTTATAATACACTAGAGACTCTACTGCATCTATCTTAAATAATGTAGGCTGCATGTTTCCCAGTTACATGTAAATACATAAATATCCTCATTGCACTACAGAGGCTTCATGTAGAGACACCTCTCTCTCTCCTCTCTCTCTCCCTCTCTCTCTCTCTCTCTCTCTCTCTGTATCGATGGCTGCAGGTATCGATGCTTGCACGGGAGGGGGGGGGCGGAGCTGGGGTACACCTGTGAGCAGATATAAAGTGCACGAGGATCCGGGACCAGTTCACCTGAAGTCCTGCAGACAGACCAGCAGCACCTGAGAGTCTGGAGGCAGCAGAAACACACCGGAAGTGGGATTTCACTCAACAAACCGGGATTATTTGTGATTTAGAGAAAAGGAACTTCTCCCTGAAAGCAACAGGTAGGATTCATCAATGTGTGTTTTTACCTACTTGTAATATTTTAAAATGACAGCTATTTATACATTCTGTAAAGTTTCTTAAACATATCTGTATTTAACACAAGTTAAATAATGCAAAGGACATTTAAAATGGAAGCTTCGCCTTGTGGTTTGTACTGAGGATATTGTTTTAATTTATAGGATCACTTTACGAGTTTTAGGAATTAGTTTCAAAGTAAAACCTTTTTTTCGTTTTTAGTGTGATGTTTTATTGAAGAAGTGAAACACTGTTATTTCTGAGGCTTATTTTACAAATGTTATAATTAATTGTAACGTTTATAACATTTTTGAGAGTTCTTCTAATTTATTAATTTTTCTGCCCCCTAAGCAGTCATGTACCCTCACTCGGTGCTGATGGTGAGTCTCGCGCTCGTGTTCGTGACGTGTTCGCGCGGAGGGGAGTCTCGTGTCAGACTGAACTCCATCCGCACGGTGATCCTGCGGGAGGGGCACGCGCTGCCGGTGAACAGGAGCACGTGGGAGCCCAGTCTGGACCTGACGGTGAGTGTGTGACGTCATGGCATTATCTTTGAGGTGATGGAACGTTGGAGGCGGGAAGAGATTATCAGACAATAACAGTACGGTCCATTATAATAAAGTAACGGTACTTTACATTATAATAAATGTTTCTGTGTGTGTGCAGCTGTATCAGTGCATGAGCGACCTGGAGTGCCGCGAGGGCAGCTACTGCCACGCCCCCACCAAAGGCCCCGCCCACTCCCGCTGCCAGACCTGCCGCAGGAGGAAGAGGCGTTGCCATAGAGATGGCATGTGTTGTCCTGGAAACAGCTGCAGCAACAGTAAGATTAATATATATATTATATATACTTTTGAACTTTTACTGTCATATCTTTGTCATGTTGTAATGATATATGAATGTCTTGTGTGTTTTATATCCTGTAAAAAGAACAGAAAAGTGACATTGAGATGATAAGAGAGTCAGAATTACGAGCTGCAAGTTTTATTTACTGTTTAAAAATGATTCGATGCAGAATGTCTCAGTATCTGCTAAAAAAATAAGAGCCGCACAAGAAGGGGTTTCAAGTGTCATTAAAATGTCTAATGCCCAATGAACACATTGCATTATTGCGAAACAATGCTTTAAAATCAATCTTTTTCATTATGCTCATGCTGATTACTAGAAATGATTTTCCTTTTATTCCTTTTTATTAGTTCAACAATTTAGCACATTTTCTGCGTTCATTTGTTCCGTCTATTCGTTCTAAACGCACGTCCCTCCCTCAGATATCTGCGCTCCATTTGTGTCTCAGACGACCCCCGATGGAGAGATGAGTACTCTGTCCAAGAAGAGGCTGGAGGAAGAGGAGGCGGATGGAGCCCAAAGGGTCCTCCAGTAAAGGTGACATTCTTTCACTTTTAATTCATCACATTCTCTTTTATTGTTTTAGTGTTTTATTATCTTTGCTTTTAAATGAGTATTTTAAATGTTCTGATTCATGTAAAGCGTCTTTGAGCATTACGAAAAGCGCTATAAAAATCCAATGTATTATTATTATTATGATCTAATTCATTATGTCCATGCGTGCAGGTCAGATGGGCGACCCGTGCGTCCGCTCCTCAGATTGTTCCGAGGCGTCGTGTTGCGCCCGTCACTTCTGGACCCGAATCTGTAAGCCGGTGTTGCGGGGGGGACAGGTTTGCACGCGACACCGGCGGAAGGGCAACCACGGGCTGGAGCTGTTCCAACGCTGCCCGTGTGGGGACGGACTTAGCTGCCGGACGCTGCGAGACCCCGACGCCAAACCTCCATCATCATCGCCATCATCTTCACTCATGGCGGCGGTGGAGAACTCAAAGTTTGCGGCGTCTTCTTCTCGTCACTCCTCCCCCCACACTTCACTTTTGTCCTCTTCTGCAGGAAAGTTAGCGTCGGCATCTCCAGGCGTGGCGAAAACACGACTTCACGTGTGCCAGAAACGATAAGAAATGACAGATTGGAGAAGATACAAAATGAAGGATGGCCAGAGAGACTAGAGACAACTGAGGCCAGAGTCTCTTTACTTTACATTGCTGAGGGAGCGTTGAATAAGCATTCACACCCCCCCCACACACACACACACACACACACACACACACACACACACACACACACACACACACACACACACACACACACACACACACACACACACACACACACACACACACACGCACACCTCCAGTGTCTCAATGCTAACGAGCTTCCTGTCAGGCGGGAGTGAAACTCTTTGTGGTTCAGATCTGGTTTCCTGCTCTTCTGTCTAGACGAGCAGAAACTGCTTTGAAATCCAGTTTGTCTTCACCTTCTCCAACAGAAACAACATTGATATGGAAAACCTAATACATGTCTTTTGTCATGTAGGTTTTAAAGACCAACATACGAGCTGTTATTTTGAAAAAACCTTCTACAGAAATGGTCTTGATTTGAGGTAAAGGCAAGATGGATAACTTATTTCAGTAACATTTTATTGAATGGCTTTCTTAAACTAAATACTGAAGAAAAGTCCTAAATTGCACTGCTAAAAGTAACTTATTTATTAAGATATTTAATTAAATATATCCAATGATGTTTCACAAATGGAGAAAAGTCTGCAACAAACAGCAAACTCAAAAATGTACAATGATCTTTTTCCTTTCCAGAGACTTTCTTAATGTATCGTGAATGTGGGAGATTTGCCACTTGCTATCTTACAATTGCAATTCAACTATATTTCTCAAAGGAAAAATTGAACTTCAATCTTCAATTCTCTGTCCATGCTCTGCTATTATTACCAAAGTAATATACAAATACAAAGACATACATATGTAGAAATATGTTTGTTAGCTTTAATGTTATTCTGATGAACAGAGGATCTTTAGCTATTAGCCCAAAAAGCTACTGAGATTAGCCGAATTCTGAAGTTTCAGTCGATAGAAACTCGTTCACATCCCAAATCTGTGAAATGTGGCCTCGTTAAAACCCAAACTTTCGCCGCCAAAACATTAAAGGCCTGAGGTTTCTGCAGAAGTTGGGATCGGTTGCACTATTGTTGTGAGAGAGAGATGTTTCTATTGGTCGGGTTAATTTCCCCCGCTTGCTGTGGAAATCTGTGTTGTTATGATTAAAAGGATTGGTCACCTAAAATATGTTTGTGTGCTTTGTTTTCGGGACAAACTTGGATCTCTAGATTAAGCCTTTAAGATATCAAAAGTGTCTCAATGAAAATACTTTATTACATTACCAAAATAGTTTAGTAAACATAGATTTGTATGTTAGTCTTTCTCTCAGAGAGTTGTGTAGATGTAAACAGACGCGACGCTAACTCACGAATGTCAAAATAATGTTGATTTTTAGGAAAGTATTTTGATAAAATCAGTCTGTTTTACAAAGTATTATATTCTTATTATGTGAATTAAAAAACAATCGGCTCTCGGTTGAAAATAGAGATTTTGACCACGTTACGTTCTGCCAGTTGGATGCTAGCACTTCAACTTCCTCTAACCCCTGTGTGGTGTTCATGTTGTTACTCTGCAGTGTTCGTGGGTCTTCAAATTCACTGTCAGACTGAAACCTCTTCCTCTTCCTCTACATCATCATCAAATGGTTCTCTCTCTTCCAGAATCATTTGCAAGGCCCTCTGAGCAGAGAATCTGTTGGCCATCTTGATCAGCTGTGATACGGACCCAAACTGAAGAAGCTTTATTTATTGTGTCTCGCCCCAAATGTGCAGCTGGGATAGAGTGGGAACAAAAAAAGATTGGTTCCCGCGAAAACATAATGCGGGAATGTGAGACAACACACACACACACACACACACACACCACACACCACACACACACACACACACACACACACACACACACACAGAAGGCCCAGACAGGTGCACAGGACGTACAATTCCCACACTTAAAACAATAATTGTTCTGTTTTAATGTATTTTTGTATGCATTTAACAAAGGAAATACCATTTAAACATGATAGTTAGTGACTTTAAAGCAATTGGTAGATATATTTTCAAACGTTGTCAGTGCTAAGCTAGCTGTTTTCCCAAGTTTCAAGTCTTTGCTCCTAAACTAGATTAACATTGTCCTTAATTCATCTTCCATTTACCTAAAATATTGGTGTAACTTTTCCTATCTAAAGCTGGAAACCCCTCCGTCTGATCGGACCGATGTATCCCAGTCTTTCTCCAGCACTGTTTTTAGTGATAAGGTTAACGAAGAGGAAAAGGCATGCCCACAAGACGGCAGAGAAACCAGGAAATGATCTAATTTGTGTAGATAAAAGTTATTTATGACCGCAGAGGTAAAGCTCACACTCAGATATTCAAACCCTCTCCTGATTTAAATATGCGTCAGGAGGATGACGTCTTCATTCTGTAATGAAAAACAAAGAGGACACTAAAAGGAACATACTGCTGTATATTACCAATGTTATGAGTTTTAAAGTATCTGATCGTCTTATTTTTTCTTCTTTGTTTGAATCAGTTGAGATCAGATGTTTGATATATAGAAATCTGCACACAAAAAAACCTTATTACCAATGGGCATTATCTGATTTGAAATATTATCATCTATTAAAGTCTAGAAGTTACAGAGCCATACAAGAGTTATTTTAAATAAATAAAAAATCCCATTTTATACGGTTCTTTAATGCTAACTAACTAAAGCTGAATTTAGATGGTAAATCTGATACGGATATCAATGTACAAGTCACATTTATTGTCATTTTGGAACAAAAACTAGCCCAAAGTAGCCACCAGGATATCTCATGTTGGGCATTTCAATTCAGTTTTTCCAGAAAGTTTGGTTATGTACACACACACACACACACACACACACACACACACACACACACCACACACACACACACACACAACACACACACACACACACACACACACACACACACACACACACACACACACACACACACACACACACACACACACACACTCACTCTTCCATCCGTGTTCCCTAGCTTCCGTGTTGATATGTCATCGCCATCGGTGTTTCCTTGTTTCCGTGATGTCACCGTCCATGTTTCCTACTACGGGTAAAGTAAACGGTGACGCCAAGCAGCTTCATGGATTCAGCAAGTGATGGCCTTTAGCTGGTTTTTGCAATCTGCAGATGAAAAGGTGTCGAGATGTAAAAAAACACATGATACAGTTCCCTGTGCTTGTCCCTTTAAATCTAAATGACAGGGATGTTTATCAGTCTTTACAGCCCTAATAAGAGCACAGAGCGAGGGAAAGATGGATAGGACTGGTTACTGTTTAACCAGTAACCACACACACACACACACACACACACACACACACACACACACACACACACACACACACACAACACAACACACACTACAATACGATCAGTCCAGGAAATGTGAGTACTTTTCCTCTCTTGGTAAGGTAACACAGGTAAGAGACGCTTTTGTTAATTCTGTTAATCGTCAAGTTTAGATGTGTTGTAGCCTTCTCAAACATGAACGTACGTTTTCTGTCCAATCAGAAATGAAACACTGTTCACAGCTACAACATAAAATGTGAAATAGAGTGTGTTGTTCTGATCCTTTATTATAAGCAGTAATTTTAACACTTAATAATAGTTCATTTTAGTAATGATTTCCATCCGGCGACATTTAGTTCTTTTATTTAGAAAATTCAGTTAAAACCTTTTCCTTAGATGTCTCTCGTCACGGAACACCATCGTCACGGCAACAACCCCTTCGGAATCCTCGGCAAATGGGGTCGCCACGACGACGGCGAGCAGAACGTGCTTGCCCTGAACATTCTGTTGCTAGGCGGAAGGCAGAGTGGGAGGAGCTCTGTGGGCAATGCTCTGATTGGTCAGTAGTTTTATTTAACCCTCACAAGCTAACTTTATGATCAACGCATTTTATGTTATTGTATTTTACTTATTTAATTTTATGTTTTTATTCTATAAATTAATATTGTTGGTCACTTTGTGCACTTTTTGTTAACTTTTTTCGTTTTTGCAACACAAAATTGTGTTGCAGGTGGTGAAGAATTCAAAACCGGCACCTGTATTTCTGGTTTCCATGACGACGGAGCACCAGCTGCTACGCCGAAATTTCCCACGGTATTTCAGGAGAAAGGGGGCGGAGTCTGACCTCACGTTGAGAGTGTTGGACACACCCCTTCGTTTCCCCGCCCTAAGAGCGTGCACGAGCTCTGCCCCGAGGGCGTGCATGTACTTGTGCTCGTCGTGAGAGCTGACATGCATGACAACACACACCTGGAGGAGCATGTGGAGGTACACACACACACACACACACACACACACACACACACACACACACACACACACACACACACACACACACACACACACACACACACACACACACACACACACACACACACACACGCACACACTCCGTAACGATTATCATGTTTTTTTGTGGTTTTGTGTGTTTTGTCATTCAGACTCTTTTCGGTCCAGAATGGCGTCGTCACGCTTTGCTCGTTATCACACACGCCGATCACCTGAAGGAGGCGGGGCTTCAACCGTCAGACTACCTAATGCAGACCACCGATTGGCTGAGAGCTCTGGCTGCAAAGGTGGAAGGCGGAGTCTCGTTTGTGGAGAACAGCTGTGATTGGCCGTCAGTCAGAGGACGACCGATAAGAGACCGACTGCTAAACCTCTCAGCGAGGAACCATCACTCAGCGCTGACCGTCCGGACGGAGGTCTCACTTTAAACTACAAACTCATGTTTTTTTTCTTTTAAAATATCTTGTTCCCGTCTATTTGTCAAGTTATGTGACTGTTGTGAACTTTGTTTGTAGCTTTACGCTAGTTGTGTACTCCTTGGTATTGTTTCATGCTCCTGTTTCTATAAAAGTACTGTTCATTTGTTAAGATTTGGTTGTCACAGATCTTGTATAGTCAAAATTCAATGGAAAACCCCATTTTGGTGACATCAGAATTTCGTAAGACTGCGGCATATCAGGACCATTTTCTACATACAATTATAAAATACATTTGTTTGTTTTTGGTTTTATAGCGTTTTATGGAGTTTAGCACCTAATCTTAACAACGAACTGGGAACGAAAAAAGTCGTCATGGCTTATTCTCTGCTGGCCTTCCTTTCTTCTGGTAAATAAAACACCCAAGGAAACAGATGACTAGTTCAAAGTGTTTTAATGAATACACCTTTATACAACTTTTGTGAGCTAACAGCACTAGCTACTTACTAGCTAAGTGGCTGTCAGCAGCAGATTTTTATTGTTTAATTCTTGGCTTTTCACAATAAAAGAACTGGTTCACATCACGTCATGTATTTTCCTGTATGTTAGGACCCCTTATCTCATCTATTTGATGTTGCAGTTGGTGAGGGAAGGGGCTCGGCAGAGACCCTTTCCTTTCACCTCGAACCCACAGCCTTTATAGTTGGCGACTCCCTTTGAGTCCACCTGCAGATCGGGCTGAAGAATCTCCCAAAGCCTCTGTTTGGACTGAAGCTCTTTGTCCGGCTCACCTGAACACAGATAGAGTCATGACTGTCGTGTCAAATGATCATATAATCATTTAAAACATATAGTCTTATTCTCAGATTGCCTTTTAAGATAGAACTTTATGTATCCCCTTGGGGAAATTCAGGCGTTAATAGCAGCAAAAATAAAATAACTATAAAGTAACTATTAAAACAAGATATCACAGTAAAAAGTTGTGCATTTGTATGAACATGTTAAATATATTTACAAAAAGACATTTAACAAAGACATATGTTTAGGTTTACATTTCAGGAGGGCAAAATGAAGAGACTGTAAGCAGAACTTCTTTATCCTCTGAGGATGAAGTAGCTCTGTTCCTGCATTTGAAATGATTTTCAACTTTCTTTATCACTTTCTTAAATATAACAATAGACAAATCATTTATCAGTTTCTTAAGAATTTCCTCCATAATGACCACCTGGAAAACCAAACCCTCCTCATACTAAAACACATAGGTTGAGAGTGATGTTGGATTTAGTAAAAGATTGTGGTTATTAACTGGTATTGCTAACAATTACTAGAATTCTTACATTGGAATTCCATCAGCTCCAATATCCGACTTCGCAGTACAAATAAAAAAAGCTGCATGATGTTTAATTTATTCACTATAGTTTCAGTCACTTATATTGTTACAATTTCATGGTTGTTACCAGGGTAGTTGAGGAAGGTGACTCTGTCCCGGGGTCGGAGCCTGTGGGCGGGACCAGTCGCTCGGTAACGTCATCATCAGAGGCGGAGCAAACGAGGAGGCGGGCCTTAGAAGCCACGCCCCTCAGTTTACAGGCCTTCACGTTGCATAGCAACACAGCGAGAACACCCTGCAGCTGCAAAGGACAATAATGTATTATTTTATCAAATTATTTTAGCAAAGGTGATAGATTTTAAATGAAAGAAACAGACAGATTAATAAAAAGAGAGACATATATATTAAAATAATATGAAATATATTTTGAAACAATGCCCTATTATTTAAAAAATTCATTTTAAAAAGTGTTAAAATCTTGAAAAGAGAAGTTGCAGTATATCCAGAATTTAGTTTTTTTTATTTGGTTTACCTAGTATTATTTTATTAATACATTTGTAACATTTTGAGAATAAACTCAGAAAATTTGAGACAAAAGTCATAACATTTGGGGAAATAGTATAGTATTTGTAAAAAAAAATCATCACATTTAGAGAATAAAGTCGTAATATTTTCAGAATAAAGTTAATTCTTAAGTCGTTTTTTACCTCCTCGAGGTCTGTTTGAGCTCCCAGCTTGCTGACGACGGTTCGGGGTGCGTTCTCTCCGACGTCCACTTCCTGTACGGACAGCGTCTCGGCCAATGGGTGGGGCCGGACGCTGAGGATCCGTCCGACTCGCAGATCCAGTCGAGACACGTCGACTCGAGGCTCCGCCACCAAAGAGAGAGAGTCAGAAGAAGGACGAGCTAAGGAAAAGACAAGTTAATCAGAATCAGAACCAAAATCCTTCCTTCCTTTCCTCATTTCCTTTCCTCCTCTTCTCACCTTTCCTGTCTCCTCTCTTCCTCCTGCTTTGTCTGTCTCTCCGGTCCTGGGAGGAGGGGGAGGAGGATTTGTGGGAACAGCAGCTGTTTCTGTGTTGGGGCGGGGCTTGTAGTTGTTGGAGGCGGGGCCGGGGAGAACAGAACCTTAGCTGCAAAACAAAAGAAAAATATGATAAATGAATTGGATATTTCTTATCTAATGGACTGATCTCCAAGTGAATACGTCTTTATACAGTTTATATTAGATTAAAAATGTCTTTGCTATTTAAAAGTGAATGGTAATTATCTGCAGTTGTCCGTGTGTGTCGGTGTGTTTATATTTGTGTCTTTGTGAGGACCCGGTTGAGTTTTAAACCTTGAGTCAGGACAGTTTTGATCATTCTTGAAATTTTTGGAAAGTTGAGTATCAAAATGAAGAGTGACGACATTTTAAATAATAGCTCAAATATCATTAAAGAAAGGATATTTTGGAGAAGTTAGGAACCTATGATTTTAAAGATAGCTTTTGAATATTGCAAATTGCAAAGTTTGGAAAGTAAAATAGCGTGATTTAAGAATTGTTTTGAACAGCAATGACATTTTTGAAGATGGAGAAGAGACAGTAAAGAAAATATAACTGAGGGAAAAGATATCCCAATAAAATCAAAGCAGTACTGGTTGGTTTGTGTGTGTGGTGTGTGTGTGTGTGTGTGTGTGTGTGTGTGTGTGTGTGTGTGTGTGTGGTGTGTGTTTGTGTGTGTGTGTGTGTGTGTGTGTGTGTGTGTGTGTGTGTGTGTGTGGGGTTAGGTGTGGTGTTCGGATCAGGGGGTCACAGGTTCAAACCCACTGCAGTGCAGTGTGTGAATGTGTGTGTGTGTGTGTGTGTGTGTGTGTGTGTGTGTGTGTGTGTGTGTGTGTGTGTGTGTGTGTGTGTGTGTGTGTGTGTGTGTGTGTGTGTGTGTGTGTGTGTGTGTGTGTGTGTGTGTGTGTGTACCGGTCCGTCTCTTCTGTTTGTCCTGCAGCTGAGTTTTGAGCTGCTCGATGTCTTTCTTTAGTTTCCCGTTCTCAACCAGCAGCTTCCTCTGATCTCTGACCGATGCCTGAAGCTCTGAAAAACACACACACACACACACACACACACACACACACACACGTATTTATAAAAGAAACTAGATATCAACCAAAAGGGGGCGCAATCCACAAATATTTGCATTGAGAATTTCACAGCATTTTTTTGGTTATGGATATAAACGTTTTGAATATAAGCACATATCTTTTTTCTCTTACGTGCTTTCTCTCTTGACAACATGGCGTGAGTTTGAAAATACTCCACGAAATGCGGGCCATCCTCTGGATCGAGCTTTATCAGAGCATCTGCAACGCTAAGAGACAACCAAACCAAAGTATTAATAATTTCAAAGCCCAGTTTGTTTGCATTCATGGGAATAAATACGACTCTATCACCGTAAATGTCATGAAGGACAAATTACCTGCAGTTTTAATCAGGAAAAAAAGATCTCTCTGATGCAAATATGATCATTCACAATGGAAAGGCTTTAAATTGACGTTATGATGCGCTGCAGTGGTCGTTGTTTAAAACACAGACTTCACTGACAGTTTGCAAATCAGGTCGGCATTAATGTCAACGATTAAATGTTTATTTAAATGATATCTGAGTTATCTACGTTTCTGTCCTTGCCTCCGGGCTAAACACACAGAGAGACGGTGAAATGTCAGAAATAATTGATAAGAGGAAGTTTGTTTGGGATTTAACTTCTGTATCAAAACAGAAATGGTTAGGATTTACATACATAAACTCACGTATCTATACAAGTTCATTGTTAAAGGGAAAATCCCCCTTAAAGACTGTAAGACATTTTCCAATTTAAATTATTTTTGCTCACCTTTTTATTAATTATTTTTCTTTATTATTGTTATTAATTGTCATTATTATCCTTTTCATTCATTGTTGGGAATTGTGTTGCATTCTGGAGTATGTGAATTAAAATATGTCTCTTATAACTACTTATTAATCTTGTGAACATTTTATATTATTATTCATATTTTTAAATAATTATTATTATTATATTAATTTATTATAATTATTATAAAACTTGTATAGTGGTGGTCAATTTAATGTAAATATCATCATATGTCCAATTCCTCATTTAGCCTAAAATATACCCCAAGCTTTGAAAAACATATGAATATGTCCACGTATGCACATTTATATTAACATTTCAGTATACCAAACTATTTACCCCTAACATCAACCAAAAACCGAACATCTTAACCGCTAAATAAAAAAAAGTATTCATTGTGGGGACCCCGACATATGTCCCCACAATGTCTGTGTAACGTGAACAACACACAACATACGAGTCGCAGCTGCTAAACCAATGAGGTTCAGAAACAGCTGCAGTCCGGCCTCCTGCTATAAATAACACGAGCTGACATCAGGGAGTTTTAATGTGAGGGCCGTCCCTGGCAAACTTGAGGCCCCACGCAAAGTTATGTGATGAGGCCCTCTGTTTCGCGAGCGTAGTGGAGCCTCGCAGCGAAACCTCTGCCGTATAAGCGCATAGGTGCTGCGGCAGAGTTGAGGCTCCCTGCGCAAGATGAGGCCCCCCCGCAAGGTGAGGCCCCACACAGTCTGCGTCCCTGTAGCATTACCACAATAAAAACTCTGTTACAAGTAAAAAGTCCTGAATTTTTTATTTTACTTTGAGCAGAAAATGTCCCGAAGAAATCATAGAATACCCATTATGAGAAACGGCTCCATTTGAACTGTTGCATTTATTTAATATATTTTCAAGTCTAACTGTAGTCCATGTTCATTTATCTGGAAGCAGTCAATGTTGTCCAAGTTGAATTTATTTTAACCACTGATTTAATAAAATAATATATATTAAAATATTTGCTTAGGGATGACATAAAGTACCTTAAATGTGTACAGAAAAAATAAACTTTAAGCCAACACACACACACACATAAACATGGGAAATAAACTAATGATTGGCACATAATATGAAATAATGTAGAGTAAAATGAATGAATACATCGAACAATAAATAAATAAGAAAAATAAATGAGAAACGAAATTACACAATAATGAAAAAAAACAATACGTCAAATATTATTATAAGAGCTCTTGAAAATGATTTACCTTTTTCTATTTTATAATCAAAACATTTAAATAAATACTTTTAACACTGTTTAACCATTAAAAAAATCAAAAAATGTAAATAAAACAATCTACAAAAACATTATAATAAATAAAAAGTCATTCTTACATAAAGGACATGTGTTGTAATTAAATATATATATATACAGTACATTTAATAATCCCAAATTATGTCAATAAAAAACCTTTGTAGCCGACGGTGACTTTAAGCAACACACAGAAAGCTGACTTTACCTCAGATTTAACCTTTAAATACCCTCTGTAGGGAGTTTACAATATCATATTATCTTTATTTATATGTATGACTCTAATATACTATTACAAGTACAATAAAGAAACATGTTTTAGTACCTGGGATTGAAGATGCTGTCCATGTTATCCGTGTACTTCATGTTCTTCATGCTGTCGGAGTGGAAGTGGAGAGTTTTTCTGCAGCGAAACACAAACACTGTCAGCTGTCTGTTTCCATCTGCAGCTGCTGGAGGTCAAAGGTCAAACTACGCTTTATGTGCACAACAAGACGAGCCGATTACAAACTCTATTATAGAGTTCAGGGAACAAAATACAATATAACATTTCAACTTGTTTATTATAGTCAAAACTGTTGTATTTCCAAATAGTTTGTTGTTTATTTTATCATTGCACGGGGGGGGGAAATATCTTCTAGATCATTGCTGTATACTAGTTGCACCTGAGAGGCAAATATTGTACTTTTTAAAGTCAATAGTCATTTTGATAAAAATTTTTTGTTGATTTTCTTTTCCTCTAATTACTTCACATGTCATTCTCTGTTTCCTTATACTTTTCTTTAATTTAAGGGTTATTATACAGAGTGTGTGTGTACAGATTGAGTTCAGTAGTGTGTTGTGTGTGTGGTGTTTTCAGCACACACTCAGCCCCCTCTAGTGGAAGAAACCTGAACTGCAGCAAAACAAACTTCCTCTTTATGTCACTTCCTCATGAGTGGGAGTAGAGAGGAGGAAGTAATCAACCTGTCGGAACATAATCATACAGTTTGGGTTTAAGCTCTTTTGAGGATTGTAAACCCACTAAAAAAGCCCTTAAGTGATGATAATCTCCTTAAAGACGATAAGTAGAAAAATAAAGGATTGGTTCCAACTAAAAGTCACAGAAATACACCTTAAAACGAGGATATTGCTAATTAAATATTTTTTAGCTGTTTATTGACATTAACAATGTATGACTGGAAAGTGAATCTTGAATTCAAAGACCTGTTTATTTTATTATTTATTTTTGTAATTCATTTCCCACTCTTTGGCTTTTCCTCACAAAAAAGCACTTATTTTTGCCAAATGTTACGCAAAAGTTCTTCCGGGCTCAGGTGAGATCTCACGTCACGCCCGAGCTAAGTCAGAAGGGCGAGGGATGTCCAAATATGGTGCGACAATTTCCGGGGGAAGATGTCGCACCATATTTGGACATCCCTCCTAAAACACTCGCAGCTCTCATGCTTGTTTTCTCAGTTGAATGAGGGAGAGGAGGAGGAGGGGAAGTTTTTCAGGAGTCGAAAAAGTGACTTTAAGACTTGAAGATCTGCAATTTAATCGATCAATCGGTTAGTTTTCTGCCTCAGGTGCATAACTAGGAACTTTTGGAGCAGTTTTGACCCCTTTGAGGAGTGAAAAGACGCAGAAAGCAACGCACACAGGTGAGTTTCTCAGTTCCTGTTTACGTTTTCCTGTCCCGATCTAAACTTTCCGGACTTTTATTTAATATGTAAACACAGCTTTAACGCTTAAAAATACACGCCGATTAATCGATTGGTCGATCTGTTAAACATAAATTGTGTTTTAACTTTATTTAGTGAGAAAACACCTGAATTTAAGTACATTTTTGTTTGTTTTTCACTTAAAATTAACGTATTTTGGGGCCTACAATAAGTAATCCACCTATTAAGATGAAATAACAATTCGGGAAAATGATGTAACTAAGTAGGTATAATATTCACAACATCAATATAGTATATGAAATAAAAATGTTGTCAATCAAATTTCAGAAATTGATTATGATTTCCCCAACCCCAAATCTTATTGTTTTTTCTGATAAGTAACTAAAACCCTAAATATAACAGTCTGAAAAGAAAATGGAAGTGATATTTAAATACGAGGAAGTATTTCACTTCTACCTTTTTACCTACACCTTTTACTTTCTGTTTGCAGACATTTTATTTATTTCTGTGAATGATCTTGGCATGGTTATTATTATTATTATTATTATTATTATTATTATTCCACTTCCTGTTTACAGCTCTGCAGAATCACACTGTGATTAGATTAAAGACACGAGAACTACATTTCCCAAAATTAACTCTGATTCAGCAGCACAAGACTCACAGGAGGAGACCGCTAATATGAGAGAGAGAGAACCATCAGCAGGAGAGGACTCTTTAAAGTAGAGACCACACATACTGATATACACCTGAACATCAGCAGGAGAGGACTCTTTAAAGTAGAGACACACATACTGATATACACCTGAACATCAGCAGGAGAGGACTCTTTAAAGTAGAGACACCACATACTGATATACACCTGAACATCAGCAGGAGAGGACTCTTTAAAGTAGAGACACTACATACTGATATACACCTGAACATCAGCAGGAGAGGACTCTTTAAAGTAGAGACACTACATACTGATATACACCTGAACATCAGCAGGAGAGGACTCTTTAAAGTAGAGACACTACATACTGATATACACCTGAACATCAGCAGGAGAGGACTCTTTAAAGTAGAGACCACTACATACTGATATACACCTGAACATCAGCAGGAGAGGACTCTTTAAAGTAGAGACACATAATACTGATATACACCTGAACATCAGCAGGAGAGGACTCTTTAAAGTAGAGACACTACATACTGATATACACCTGAACATCAGCAGGAGAGGACTCTTTAAAGTAGAGACACCACATACTGATATACACCTGAACATCAGCAGGAGAGGACTCTTTAAAGTAGAGACACCACATACTGATATACACCTGAACATCAGCAGGAGAGGACTCTTTAAAGTAGAGACACCACATACTGATACACTGAACATCAGCAGGAGAGGACTCTTTAAAGTAGAGACACCACATACTGATATACACCTGAACATCAGCAGGAGAGGACTCTTTAAAGTAGAGACACTACATACTGATATACACCTGAACATCAGCAGGAGAGGACTCTTTAAAGTAGAGACACTACATACTGATATACACCTGAACATCAGGAGGAGAGGACTCTTTAAAGTAGAGACACTACATACTGATATACACCTGAACATCAGCAGGAGAGGACTCTTTAAAGTAGAGACACCACATACTGATATACACCTGAACATCAGCAGGAGAGGACTCTTTAAAGTAGAGACACTACATACTGATATACACCTGAACATCAGCAGGAGAGGACTCTTTAAAGTAGAGACACAACATACTGATATACACCTGAACATCAGCAGGAGAGGACTCTTTAAAGTAGAGACACCACATACTGATATACACCTGAACATCAGCAGGAGAGGACTCTTTAAAGTAGAGACACTACATACTGAAATACACCTGAACATCAGCAGGAGAGTACTCTTTAAAGTAGAGACACTACATACTGATATACACCTGAACATGAGATGTCCTCTTTATATTGTGAGTAATTTCTCCCTCTGCTGCTAAATACCTCCGCTGCGCACAACATTTCACACCACAGTGAACGTGTGCTTGTATACACACTGTTAGAGCTGCACAAGGCTTTTATTTTGTATTTAAAAAGATAGAAAACATGTCACTTTTTAAAGCTCACTCTCAGCCTTAAGCAAAGTGTACCAGAAGCAAAAAACGTTATTTTGTTGAATTCTGGTTCCTGCTTGATAAGGACGTCAATGTTGACAGACTACTACCAAAGCCAAGTGTGAGCGTGTGAAAAGCCCTGTGGCATTAAGTGTGTGTGTGTGTGTGTGTGTGGGTGGGGCGTGGGTGGGTGTGTCTGATTTAAAGGGAGTGGCAGCCTCAGGTGACTAATAGTCAAAACAGTCATTCTAATTAAAGCCTTCTTCCATGTGTGTGTGTAAACAGTGTGTGTGTGTGTATACAGTGTGTGAGTATACTGTGTGTGTGAAGTCAGTCACCCGCAGGAACTCGATTAAGCAATAAAGAAAAATTCCTGCTTCACAAATCCAGGCGTCACAGCAGTTAAAAACTCCATTAAAAATGTCCCTGATCTATTGACGCAGGATTCCTCTGACGATAACAACGCTGCTGCATATTACAAAACCAGGTTACAGAGAAACTGCATTAGATTAGTTTAAATGTGATCTGCTGATAATTTAAAGTTGGAAAAATCAAGTCTAATGTATGAAAAGTGAGTTGTTATGAATGCAGTAAATGTGGCTGAAAGGTGAAGGGAGTTTGCAAAAGGCTTTGTGGTAGTTTGGAGTTTTTTGAGAATACAAATCAGAAGTTTCAAGATGTAAAAATAAATAAAATAGTGAAATAAAATTGACATAATGCTGCAAGCAAAATGCAGGTATAATCAGATTGTCAAATTAAATGATGTACAGTAGAATAAAATGCTGTTTATTGTAACAATATATACATTTAAATAAAACAAGTGGAAGATAAATATATTACATCTCCTGTATAAAAAGCCTCCGTTACATTTTTTTAATACATTTTAAAGAAAGAATATTTAAATATTATTTGCATTTATAGTAATGTTTATGAACCCTAACCCTGTAATAACATTTATCTCAAAAAGAAAAGAAAGAAAACTACTTTTTATTGTATTATTTAGACGTAGAATAAAATACTGTATATTGTAATTATATAAATATTATATTTGATTAAAAGGGACTATGAATGAAGAAATAGCCTATTTACAGAAATGTCTAATATTGGGCATTTTTCCTATTAATTAAACTAATAAATAATTACATTTCTTTTTATATTTCTGTTGAATGTTAGGTGGCAACAAAACACCTTTTGTTTGTATCTGTAGTTATATTTATATAGAAATAAATAAGAAAACTAATTAAAAAATGTTCTAAATAAAATGTTTTTTTTGTCTTTTTCAGATTTGTGCTGACTCATCCTCATCGACCAACCCCCTGCCACCATTTTGACTCTTATATCTATCAACATATTGAGTTTTAATCAGTAATGTCTGACTTTTCACCTGTTTCGTTGGATTATTGAACCAATAGAAGTCAACACCTGATAGAGGAATATTTGTGAAACTCAAGCTTTTTATTTTCAAGTTAAGCTGATTTTTATTGGTCAGCTGACTCATTCCAAAGCCTGTGATTGGTCGTGACACAAGAGAAGTTCTTCCTTATTGGTCGATGAGGAATTAAAGTGCAAACTGACTTTTGACCAGTTTTTCGTTGAATTATTGAACCTGGAGAAGTCCACACTTGATAGAGGAAGCCTTTGTCGTCTCGTTGAACTGATTTCAATTGGTCAGCTGACTCATTCCAAAGCCTGTGATTGGTCGTCATACAACAGAAGTTCTTCCTTATTGGTCAAAGAGGAACTAAAGTAGAAAGTGTATTTTCGTTGGATTAGTGAAGGGATTTTGTTAAGCCTTTTTCGTGTAGTTGAACTGAGTTCAATTAGTCAGCTGACTAATTCCAAAGCCTGTGATTGGACGTTGAATAAAATAACATCTTCCTTATTGGTTGAAGAGGTATTCAAGTAAAAAAATGGCGGCTTCAGAGCTGATCCAGGACAACGACGACATCCGGCCCCACTTGGAGGTCAACGTCACCACAACGGATCCGGAAACGCCTCCTCCAATTATCGCCAACGGAAACCCCGTCTGTCACGCTTCCTCACCGACGCCGACGCCAACGCCGCCCGCCAACGGGAAAAAGACGGCGCAGGAAGGCAACAACATGCTGAGCAGCATTTTGAAACAGAACCAGCTGATCCAGTCTCTGAGGCAATATATATATATATATATATAATATGCCGTCAATAACTGTGCAATATATACCTGGCTGCTAAATCCTCAGAACTGTTACAGGATGTTGATTCTGTAAATTGTGTAACTTTTTTTATTATAATTGTTGTATCTTTAAAGGTCCCCTATTACACTGTTTTTCATCAATATATTCCAGGTCTCAGATATATCCAGAACCTGTCTCTGATTGGCTGAAACGCCAAACAGATCATTGCAGCATTACCCATAATCCCCTCTGTTTCAGCCCTGTTTCCAAAGTGCTGATTCTCTGTCTGTTACTTTAGATGAAAATAAGGAGCCCCTCCCCACGCCCCTCTGAGAGAGATTTGGTTACAAAGAACTCAATGGTGCTCTAGGAGGAGATTCAGGTGATAAGGGGGGGGGGGGGGGGTTACCTTGGTTGGTGATTGGCTAATGGTTACACAAGACAAAGCATCGTTATGACATCATAAAGTGGCCAAAATCTGATCAGCTCATTTTCAGACAGGTTTTTATAAATGGATCTGGACAAAAAGAGAGAGAATCTTTTTTCCTGAAACTTCCAGAATTTTTACACATGTTGATGGAGAAGAGACATGAAAAAGTGGATTTTGTATAATAGGTGACCTTTTAATACTTTTTTATGCATGCTTCTTAGTTAACATTAAGCTGCCTTTGGCTCTTTTCTGCTGTAACAATATAAATGTTCCCCATAATAAAGGTATTCTGATTCTGATTCTCAGCAGCCGGCTGCAGCGCCGATGTGACTACGTGAAGATCGCGGTGTCGGAGGAACGCGCCGACCACCTCCCCGCCGAGTGGTGGAAGACGGGCGTGGCCTTCCTCTACTCCGTCTTCATCCTCTTCTTCACCACCGTCATCATCACCGTGATCCACGAGCGAGTGCCCGACAAATCGGTGAGCCCGCCGCTGCCCGACAAGTTCTTCGACTACGTGGACCGCGTGCCGTGGGCGTTCACCGTCACCGAGGTCAACGGACTGATCCTCTGCGGACTGTGGCTGGTGCAGCTTTTCTTCCTCAAACACAAGTAGGGTTACCCCATATCAATAC
Source organism: Trematomus loennbergii (assembly GCA_012861695.1). Classification (NCBI taxonomy): domain Eukaryota; kingdom Metazoa; phylum Chordata; class Actinopteri; order Perciformes; family Nototheniidae; genus Trematomus; species Trematomus loennbergii. Next base: position 124,081 of record JAAOOA010000107.1, read on the forward strand.
TATTACTACTGCTACTACTACTATTATTATTATTACTACTGCTACTACTAGTATTATTTATACTACTACTACTACTATTATGTTACTACTGCTACTGCTACTACAACTACTGCTACTACTACTACAACTACTGCTACAACTACTGCTACTACTGCAACCAGTGGCGTTTTTATATGTACAAAAGTGGTGGGGCACAAAAAACTTAGATGTCTCTATATAAGCTTCTGCAGTGACGTGCAGTGAGGTTCATGGCTGGTGAGGCACTGGCACTGACTCTTCAGGTTTACAAATATTATATTTTGACCTAAACCAAAATATAATATTATTTTCAAAAGCTTTTTTGTCTGATGCTTCGATTAATTTTAAATAGACAGTTCAACAAAAGGATACCCAAAAAATGTAATTTTATCATTTAAATATTGAATTGTTCTCTCTTAGTAAGATCCCATTTTCAATCAAATTGTGGTCTTACCTTGACTTGAAGATGAAGTCCATTTGCCTATCCTTCTGGACAAACATTTCTATTACTTATTTGTAAAAGTCTCCTTATCTTCTTGTAGTTTCAAAAGTCTATCATAAATCTAATCGATAGATTTATGATTCGAAAATTATAAAAGTAGGGTAGACATGTGGATATTATCCGGCTGAACAAAACGTGCATTTATATAACAGGTACGTTTCCCACAGATCTTATTTGGAGCTATTTTCTAAAAATCCTATGGAGAACCTCATTGCTTTTTTGTCGAGGGAAGCCAAGCGCAGCTTACTTCCTGATTTTAGGACGCGTCACTGCAGCTCTCTCGTCTCCTCTTCACACACCACACTTTTCGCGGCACACGTACTTACAGCCAATCAGCTCTGAATGATGTGAGATGACGTATGGTGGGGATGGCAGCTCAGTGCCCCTATGGCCATTATTTTTTGCCACACATATTAAATAGGAAAATACTCTGAGCATGCGCAGTGTAGTTTTTACAGTCACCGGTCACTCACAGTGAGAGGGAGGGGCATGATCAGGTTTTGTCCCACATGGCTCTAAACAGCTCAATAGGCACACACTGTAGACACTAATTAGAAGAACACAGACTAAAACAGCAATGTACAGACGAATCAGATGATTAAACATGATCTTAAAATATATTTATATTTTTTTAATTTTTTTTTTGCATTTTTTTTTAATCATTATTTGTAATACTTTCTGCTGACACTAGGTGGGGCTATACTGCTACTACTACTACTACTACTACTACTACTACATGTTGCACAGTACAAGTACGATTACCCCAATCTGTACTACTACTACTACTACTAAGGCGAAATTAAATACGGTGTATTGCAGTGATAACTATTTAGATAAATAAGTAGATGCAAGATGCGAACAGATGAATGTTATGGATGTTGTTTCAACAGTTCTGGTGTTTAACAGATGTTGTTTCAAGACAGAACAGTTTGTGGCTGGGCAGCACGGATGAAATGTATATATTTTAAACGTCTTCTCTTTCTGCAGAGCTATAATCGTCCGTCGCTGTTTCTTCATGATCGGGACCCTGTACCTGTACCGCTGCGTCACCATGTACATCACCACGCTGCCGGTGCCGGGGAAACACATGGTCTGCGCCCCAAAGGTACAAATACACAACATCCTGTACATTTACTGCATGTTTACCTGTTCCCTCCTTACAGTATGTTCTGTTTCCTGCAGCTGTACAACGACTCGACGGGGAAGATCTGGAGGATTCTGAGTCTGATCTCAGGAGGAGGTAACACCCAAACACTCAACTGTTAAAATATATACAATACAATACACAGCTTTATTTATAAAGCACTTTAAAACCTCCAGACCAAAGTGCTGTACAGTCAAAAAACAAACACACATTCACAAATCACACAGCTCAGCTCACACACCATAAAACAAGTACAAGTAAAAACAATAGACAATTTAAAAGCAACAATCTACAAGATGTTAAAATGCTAAGGAGAAGCGGAGTGTTTTAAGGAGCGATTTAAACGCAGTGTGGAGGCCCGTCTGATTTGCAGGGGCAGATCATATAACTAAAGACTGGTCAAACTTTTCCACTGATTTTGTTGTTGTTTTGTTTCTGTTTGTTTGTTGTTTAGGTTTGTCTCTGACGGCTCTCAGCTGATGTGCGGTGACTTCCTGTACAGCGGTCACACCGTCATGTGTACGCTGTCCTACCTCTTCATCCAAGAGTGTGAGTACACACACTTTAAAGCAAACTGCAGACATGTCCATTACTCAATTTAATGAGATATTTTGTGAGAAATTAGTCGGAAAATCTTGGTGAATCTTTCAATATTACTTATCAATCTTGAATTAAAAAGGAATTAATGAAACCGGCTAAGAGGCATGTTCATGTATTTCAAAGTGGATCTTTCCTTTAAAACAGTGATACAGTTTTTGGTAAGAAAAGCAGTTACTTGTAAAAGAAGTGTTTCTTATGGAAATCAGTCAGTTTTCTTCTTTCTGTGCAACCAGTCAGATTACATACACGCTTCGGGGATGTTTGGTTTACGCCAGACGGGTTGGACTTTTAAACAGCAGGCGAATTGATGTCGTTACCAGAATGAAAGTTTTTGAGACGTGACATCCACTTTCGATCTCAGTCCGCTGATTATTTCAAGCAAGCAACTGTCTATATTCAAATACTAACATCTGTATTTATGTACACATCAACATCTCGCGTCAAAACCAAAAATAATCCTCACATCCATAGTGTGATGTACAGCAGTGCTATGTCCAGGAACATGTGTGTGACGTGTGTGTGTGTGTTTCAGACTCCCCCCGGTGGATGTGGTGGTATCGATGGATCTGTTGGTGCCTCAGCGCCTCGGGGGTTCTCTGCATCCTGATTGGTCACGAGCACTACAGCATCGACGTGGTGGTCGGGTACTTCGCCACCACCAGGACATTCTGGTGGTACCACACCATGGCCAACACACATGTAGGTTCACACACACACACACACACACGGCTCGGTTCGCTGACGGCCGGCATATCCCTTTATTTTTCATGTTTTTAAACGGCATCATTTAAGTTGCGCTGACATGCGACAGAGATCGGTTCAGCGGGCCGTTTCCACGCAGCGAGGCTCCCCCCCCGTTGACAGTTCACTAGCGGGCTCTACCAATTTGTGTGGGCTGGGCAAATAAACACAATCAAATATGGTGCTTTTTAAGAATCTGAAACCAGTAAAGTGTTATTTTGATTAATACGTATTCGTGATTATTTTAGCAGTTAAATTACATTTCTTTGCCAATAAAAGGTCCAAAAAAAAATAAAATAAAATCAACTTTCAAGACATTTATTTTTTTAAATACGTATACCTCATTATTTTATTCAATAGACAGTCTTAATCCTATCTTATTTTGGGCAAATAGACACAATCAAATATGGTGCTTTTAAGAATCTGTTATTGTTTTATTAATAAGTTCTCCTGATTATGTTCTCTGCCCAGGCTCTGCGTCAGGCTCCCAACAACTTCCTGTCGAGGACGTGGTGGAACCCAATCTTTAACTTCCTGGAGAAGAACGTCAGAACCACAGTTCCCGTCGTGTTCTCGTGGCCGGTGGCGCTGCCCTCGTCCTGCAGACAGCGGTACCGGATAGTGGAGGGAGGGAGGGACGAGTGAGGATTAACCATCATGCATCCTGTTTGAACAAAGCTTTATTTATTATTATTTCCTCTGCTTGACACTGAAAGGACGACGAGTTTACATCATCAGGAACGCCTGGGATTTATTTTTACAGGACGGACGACGGCGGAGAAAATCAGTCAATCCATGGTTCCTCTTCTTTGTTTTGAATGTAAATGTAAGCGTATTAACAAAGATGGCAGCCGCTTAAAGCATCTGCTGCTCTGATTCCTGCAGCTGGTGCTTCTGGGTTTATCATCAAAATGGGTTATTTTTTGTAAAATGTTGTAAAATAGTCCACAAAGAGTCCTTACGCTGTATAGTGAAAGCTTGTTGTTTAGCTAACACATGCTAGTGCACTAATCGTAACAAAGCGAGGGCCTGCTATGATGATAATAATGATATTTATATATCTTTAAGCAAACATTAAGGCACATGTTACAGCGCCCCAAAAAGTGATAGTCAGATTATTTCTAATTGTTAGTTTGTTAGCTATCCAGAGATTCATGATCAAAGATATATAGCTAGAAACGTAGCATTTTGAGATTTAATCCTTATGGCATTGGTTAAAAATATGCTTTTGCATCCGTGAAAGGTAAATGTACCACTTCCCAACAAATAACAATAAGGGTAAGTATTTAAATATGTAAATTAATTTAGTTTGTTAGCTAGACAGAGATTTACAACCTAAGATTCATTACTAGCGGAAATCCTCAGTTTTGAACTTGTTTAGGTTTTGGATTGCGGTTAGCAACATGCTAACTACAAAAAAAAGTAGCCTCCATGAATGGTGAATGTATCTCCTCCCAACCACTAATTATGAAGCTGAATGTTTACATATTGAGAATATTTCTTACTGTTTAGTTGTTAAACTAGCTAGAGTTTCAGGACCTAAAATAGTTAGCCATTTAGCATTTCAAGGCTACGTTCAGTTTGGTCAAAAAGTTGTTCAGACATACATGAACGGTAAATGTAACATCTACCGACAAAGAAATAAAGAGATTATTTCTGAGTGTTGGCTAGCTAGCTTCAGGGTCAAAGCTGCACTGCTAGGGACTTAGCATTTTCACAGCTAACTTCATTACTTTGGACATATTTGCTCATTGTTTTGGGTGCAGTTAGCCACATGCTAACTACAGAAACAAGGGTTTTGAAAAGTAAGAGTAAGATATGAGTATTGTTGTACTTTCTTTCTATACTTTATTATTGTTAAGTTATATTTACAAGTCAAAATGTGTTTATTGTTGAGACGCTGAGTTCAGTGTTCTCCTCTTCTCTCTTTTTTTACACTGTTCTTTATTGTAAAATAAACAATTTGAACTTCCACCAGTTGGATTAATGAAGATTAATGTTGTTTCATAAAGCTCCATCAAAAGTAAAGTTCATTATAAGTGAACTACTACATTAAAGAGGCAAATAGAGCACTTTTTCCTCCACTACATATACAACTCAAATTTTATAAAAACATAATAAAAGCGAATAGTTTTTGATGCAGTACTTTATCCTAATTAGCCCAGTATTTTACAAAGTATTTAAAATTGGCTTAACATGAAAAACTACAAGATTAAAAACAGGAAAATATAATATATAATGACCTAATACAGTGTAGATGGAGCAATCCTTCAGAATGAATACTCTTACCTTTGTATTTACGCTTAATTAACACATTTTAATTCAGGGCTTTTACTTTATTGGAGTATTTTTCCAACATTTTATTCACACTTTTACTTTAGTTAAAGGGACCTATCATGCAAAATGCACTTTTGTACGTCTTGTCTACATGAATATGTGTCCCCGGTGTTCCAGGGAACTCACCAAGTGTCAGAAAACACAACCCTCTCTATTTTCCTCCATACCCAAATCTCTAAAAAAGGGGCTGCAACGGATCTGATAAAAACTGATCCAGATTTGAACACTGTCCTCAGGACGGTGGCGCTACGGCTATTGGGCCAACTCCACCAATCAGGAGGAGACAGCCACGGCCATTGCCGTTCGAAAGCGCTGGAGACGCTGTAGTACATATGCCAGGCCAGTAGATGGTGCTGTTCTCACTGAATCTGCCCTTGCTAAAACAGGTAAAAATTTCAAATTGAGCAAAATGAGGCATGGCTAAAATGCATGATCTGTTTGGTATTTTGAAAAAAAAAAAGTATAAATATGCCTTATATAGGTATGGTCCTACACTATATTATTCAAATGAAGCATGATAGGTCCACTTTAAGTTTTTATTTGCTGTTTTGTCTCGACCTGGGACTGCTTCCTGTCGGCTCTTGGCTCCTCTTCCTCTTCCTTTTACCCTGGAAAGAGAAGAAGAAGAATCTGTAGATTTCTGAAGCACAAACACAGAATATATGTTGTTGTTGTTGTTGTTTATGCAGGGCTTTACGTACGTAGTTATCCCTGGCGGACCAGCCGGGGTAAAGCTGCATGTGGAGCAGCCTCTCTTTCTGGGCCAGGTCGTAGTATTTAGATTGTTCAGAGCGAGACAGAGCGTGCCACTGAGGAACAAAGAGGGGTTAAAGGTTATTCTTCCTTTAGTGTAAAGGTCCCCTATTATACTGTTCTCATCAATATATCACAGGACTCAGATATATCCAGAGCCTGTCTCTGATTGGCTGAAACACCAAACAGATCATTGCAGCATCCCATAATCCCCTCTGTTTCAGCCCTGTTTCCAAAGTGCTGATTCTCTGTCTGTTACTTTAGATGAAAATAAGGAGCCCCTCCCCACGCCCCTCTGAGAGAGATTTGGTTACAAAGAACACAATGGTGCTCTAGGAGGAGATTCAGGTGATAAGGGGGGGGGGTTACCTTGGTTGCTGATTGGCTAATGGTTACACAAGACAAAACACGTTATGAAATCATAAAGTGGCCAAAATCTGTTGGGTTATTTTTTGCAAATCACTATAGGAGGCAGTCGTTGTATCATTTCAGATGTAAACATTTAGAGCCATGTGTTTCCCAATGTGCACCTGGTTTGATACTTTCATAGAGTGGTGCAGTGATGAGTCTTAAAACCAGAAAGTGAGTTAGCATTTTACCACTTCCTGTTCCCTCGTCTCAGAGCCAATGGGATCTCTCCATAAGATTTAGGAAGATAGCTGGAAATAAGGTCTGTGGTTGAGACACATTGAAGACACGGATCACGTTTTGTTCTAACATTAAATCCATCAGCAGTGACCCCACTGGTGATTCCTGAAGAGTTGACGTGTCTGAAAAACGATGGTTGTTACCAAGTGGCTGAACAGGACTACAGAAGTCGTGGAGGACGTTGTACGTCATTACGCCGAACACGTAAACACTCCTCTAAGTTTGTTTTGTCTGCTTGAAAGCAAGTACCTGCCTCCTGCAGACTGTTCAAACAAATGCTTCAACTCGTCCATTTAGAATCTGTATGTTTGAATATGGATCTTAAAGGTGGGGTAGGTAAGTTTGAGAAACCGGCTCGAGATACACTTTTTGTTATATTCATGGAATGCTCTTAACATCCCGATAGCAATGAATATCTGAAGTGCTTTGACAAAAAATCCATAAACAAATGTCACCTGTGGAAGCTGTAGTACTGTAAAAAGCACGACCAATCATCTGAGCCGGCCCGGCTAAAATAACTGGATGGCCTACCTGCCTGTCAGCCTTCCATCTGTGCACAAACTTATCTCGTGCCCTCATTGGTCATGTGCGCGTTCGTGTGTGTTGGAGGAGGGGCTCTGTAAGGAAGTGGCAGATTTCTTCCGGCTGTGTATTTTCAAATTCTAGCGCACTCGAGCCGGTTTCTCCAAAATGACCTACCCCACCTTTAAGTTGGCGTGACGTTGAAGTCGTGCTGCTGGACTCGGCTGTAGTTCCTTTATAGCATAACGTTAGCATTTTGCTTCTGGCCATTAGATTTATGATTAGAAACATTATAAATGTAGGGTAGACATGTGGAGATTATCCGGCTGAACAAAAGGTGCATTTATCAAACAGGTTCGTTTTCCACAGATCTTATTTCGAGCTATTGTCAAAAATCCTATGGAGAAATCCCATTGCTTTTCTGTCGAGGGAACCAGCAGCCTACTTCAAGGTAAATACGTCATCCCTGCACCGCTCTATGGTAAGAGATGACAGGTGAGATAACCCTTGTGACATCACTATGACATCATTATAAGTGGGCGTGGCTTACCCTGCGTCCCAGGATGCGGTTGATGACGGCGCTTCTCTCTCGCGTCCTTCCTGGAGAACTTTGTGTCTGGTTTCTTCATGAAGAGCATGAAGGCGTTCAGAGGCTTCTTCACCGTCTGTCTGAGAGCGAGACCACAGAGGAGTTCAAAAGTCAACATTTGACCCAAACATAGATGACTCGGGTCAGTGTGCAGACACTTTGTTGTTCACCAAATAACAGGAAAGTGAAATGTGTGTGAGAACCATAAATCTCTGTTTGTTCTCATGGATTTCTAAAGTGCTTTGTGAGGAGGATTTCTCGTGGAATTCTTTTAGTGGTTAAATGTGAAACTTATATTAAGTGAGTAATTAGAACAATTAGAAGTGCACAGCCCCGACTATTAAAGCAGCAACAATCACTAGGAAAGCAGAAAATAAAAGTCTATGTTCTTACATATCGTATAATTTACATGTATATAGACTTGTTGCACTACTTTTATTTGTATTTTATTATATATGTTGCATTGTTGGAGGAGATCAGGTCAGAAATGTCATATCATTTCTACACCGTAGCTTAGTCAAGAATCTGTGTCTAAAGTACCGTCTCATAGCTTTCAAAACTAATGCTTTCTGCAAAGACGGTATATCATTGTTGTCGTTGTTGTCATGACTAACCTGACAACACAAGCTCACCTATTGATGCCGTTGCCATGGTAACAGGTGTCTGCCCCTAAGGAGTGGGCGTCAGCTTGTTTGGAAGCGCTGCACCGATTGGTCCGCTGTAAGGAGGGGAAGGGGGGAGGAGTCTGTCGCTGTAAAGGAGGAGGGGCACTAGAGGGTGGACGCACTCCTGCAGAGGAAATAATAATATACAAATCATAATAATAAGATACAATAAATATTGTATACAAATATTAATTAAAATATGAATTTGAACCAAAAACATAAATTCAAAATATAAATCTGAACCAAAAGTATCAACAATGATAATATTATTATTATATTAATACAAAATAATACAATGTATTATAGGGCACCTTTTAATTGTAATAATTAGAGTTAACATTTATTAAAATGCTACAAAATAAATGTAAACAACATATTTGTTGTACTTTTGTCGAGGGAACACGTATAATATCCCCGCAGTACTCTATAGTATGCATTTAGAGTATTAGTACACAAAAGTACTTGATGTTACAGGAAGAGACGGCAGCTTGTAGGTTTCTCCTCTCAGCGCTGATTCCTTCACACTAACTGTGTTGGATGGATAACAAACTGACCAGAGGGAAACATAACAGCACAGTATGGTACACACACACACACACACACACACACACACACCACACACACACACACACACACACACACACACACACATACACTACACATACACATACACATACACATACACACACACACACACACACACACACACGGCCTGAGGTCAGTGCAGGGTTTTACATTTAACACTGATTGTGTTAGAAGGGGAGCGTATTGGCTTAAAGGGGTCATTTGTCCGCACACACACACACACACACACACACACACACACACACACACACACACACACACACACACACACACACACACACACACACACACACACTCACATTAGCAGCAGTGTGTGTTGTGTGTGGTCGCCCCCGCTGGTCTGATCCAGGTACTGCTGCTGAGGTTCACACCAGTCAGACACCTGAAATGTACCTGAGAAATGAAAATGAAAAAAAACATCACTTTTTTAATAAATAAATATATTTATATTATTAAATTGGATTAAGGATATTAATTGTATGTCGTACCTGCAGGGCTCTGGTTCAATCCAATCTCCTAAACAATAATAATAATTCAATTAGTTCACACTCATATTGCGGGACATCAATCAAACATTTTATACATTTTACAAAAAGTAAATAAATATTAAATATAAAGAGCACGAGAACAAAAAAACAGCACAGCCAATATATATTAATTAATTATATTATTCGTTATATTTATAATTTTAAATAATGAACTTAAAATGGAGAAAGGTGACCCTAAATAATAATTATAATAAAAACTTTTCTTACAAATATTTTGACAAATGATAATAAAGACTGTATTTAAATTATGCAGTAAAATCACATGAATTAGATCAAATAAAAGATTATCTTAAGATGATAAGAGATAATACAATAATAACAACTCATTTAATAAAACAGTAATACAAACTCACCCCTCTGCTGGACATCTGCTCCATTGTTAATAATAATAATAATAATAATAATTTGAATTAAAACAGGAGAGGAGTGGAAGATCTTCAGACCTCCAACTGGTGGATTAAATCATGTTTGTGATGATATACACACCCAAACCACCCCCACGACACACACACACACACACACACACACACACACACCACCCACACACACACACACACACACACCACACACACACACACACACACACCACACACACACACACACACACACACACACACACACACACACACACACACACACACTGTCAGTCATTGTTTGCCTTGGGTTGCTCCGCTGCCATTGCTCATTTCTTGTTACTCAATTTCTACACTTATTTATGCAGCGAAGAATAATAAAAAATGCGTTTCTATTATTTTGTCACCCCATTCACTTCAATGAAGGTATGCTGAATAACCTACAAATCTCCTTAAATAAAATAATCATGAAGTTGTATCACCGTCTGTCCGTCAATGAACACGCAAAACACTGACATTAAAATGAAACTAAAGCAAAAATAAGCAAAACGTAATCATAATTATTGAATTAAAAATGGGAAAAACTGAGCATTTCCTTTTTAGTGTGTTTCACTGTTTATTGTTTTTATTCACCCACGGAACTATGGGTGGGGGTATTGTTCCGCACAGACATTTGAGTTAGCCGGACCTCCAGTTTCCTCGGTCAGTTTTTCCAGGCTTGAAGTTGTTTACATTCTGTTTTCATGTCTATTAAAAGTCTAGCTTGTTCTTTCGACACACCGCCTCCGACTCGAATTACTTAAAATCACTTTGCATAAATTGACATAAGTCTCGTAGAAGTATCCGAGACTGAACCGAACATGGCAAATAACGCAGTTTTTCTCAAGAGGTGCCGTTCCGCCTGCACCTACAAGGCAACGGGAAACGCCAAGGCCTGCGCTCAGTAGTGGCCACGAGCGTGGGCACATCCAACCCGATCCTGTTAATCAGGGACACCCTCTCTGGTCGCAGACTCCTGTGTGACACTGGCGGCCCAGTGTTTTAACACCTTCTCAGTGAGTTTCCGACTGACGCAGCCCACCTTTTCCGCTGCCACTACCAAACATGGGGTCGAGCACCACATTGACACTAGAGGCCCCCAGTCTACGCTAGGGCCGGCGGCTCAACCCTGACATGCTGGCGTGTGGTGACTACCGCCGCCTTAACGACGCCACTACGCCAGACCGCTACCGGTCCCTCACATCCAGGACTTCTCTGCACACCTGGCGGGCAAGCTGGTCTTCTCCTAGGGTGGATCTGGTGCGGGGCTACCACCAGGTTCCGGTGCACCCTTCGGACGTCCCCAAAACTGCAGTGATTACGCCGTTCGGGCTGTTCGAGTTTCTGCGTATACCATTCAGACTTAAGAATGCAGCTCAGTCCTTTCAGCGGCTGATGGATTCGGCGCTCAGAGACATGCCATTCATCTTCGTCTATTTAGACGACATCCTTGTCGCTAGCTCCTCTGAAAAAGAGCACCAGGCACATCTCCGAGACCTTTTGCGAGGCCTCAACTAACACGGCCTGATTATCAACCCGGCGAAGTGTCAGTTCGGGTTGTCCTCCATCCACTTCCTCGGATATCTCATCAGCAAAGATGGAGCAGCCCCCCTCGCGTCGAAAGTGGAGGCCGTGTCCGCCTTTCCCCGACGCCCACAGCTCGGGCGCTCCGAGAGTTCCTCGGGATGGTGACGTTTTATCACGGGTTCATCCGCCGGGCTGCCCACACCATGCGCCGCTGTACGAGGCCCTCAAAGGCAAGTCCCCCAGCCAGGCATAGACTGGACGGCTGAAAGGGAGGCTGCTTTCGATGTCACCAAAGTCGCCCTGAGCGAAGCCGCCATGTTGGCTCACCCGTCACACAAGGCCCCCATCGCTATCACCACCGATGCATCCGACTACGCTGAAGGCGCGGTGCATGAACAAGGGTCGACGGCGCCTGGCAACCGCTCGCTTTTTTTCAGTCGCCAGTTGACCCCCAGGGAGCGCAAGTACAGCGCTTTCGACAGGGAACTCCTTGGCCTCTGGTTGGCGGTTCACCACTTCTGTTTCCTGCTGGAAGGCCGTGAGTTTACGGCGTTCGTGGATTACAAGCCACTCACATTCTGCATGTCAAAGGTTGCCGAGCCGTGGTCTGCCCGACAGCAACGCCAGCTGTCGTACATATCCGAGTATACCACGGACATCCGACACATCGCTGGTCTTAGCTTGTTCTTTCACACACCGCCTCCGACTCCCGTCTCTCGGCACTACACCGTATAAAAATGATTGAATTACTTAAAATCACTTTGCATAAATGAATCTTAAATAATAATTTTAAGTAAATTAAAAAATGTCTTCTAGAATCATCTTTATGTTTTGCAACATGAATGTTGTTCCTTTCTTTAACAACTTATTTTTTAAATGCCACATCTTATTATTAAAGGTATTATTATCATTAACATTTTATTTTAACTTATTGTGCTTTTATAAATATTGTATTTAATTTATTATATATTTTTTAATATTATTATATGTATTTTTTAGATTAAGTATTCATAATTGGAGCAACTTTCAGAACGCCACATTTTCCCCTCAGATAAATAACGTTATTTACTTATTTTGAAGAGATTGGCTTTCATCTTTCTGTTATTATTTGACCACTAGAGGGCACTGTCTGTTTTTTCTCTGTATTTCAACAACGTTTATTGAAAGACTACAACTCCCAGGATGCATCAGCTGTTATCCGCCCTGATAACAGTGATACACTCGTTGAGACGGTAAGGATACACTGGACATGGATGTATTATAATAACGTATAGATTTTATTTGAATCATTAGGTTTTAAAAGTTATAACATGCTCTAAAAGCTGAATCCATTGTTATTTTATCTCTCCATTCATCTGACTGACAGAGAACGGAGGCGGGGCTTAAGGGAAAACTCTACTGCGCATGCTCTGTGGGCCCTCATCTGGGTACTTCTGCTCTCGACCACGCTCTCAGCAGGATCCAGTTGTTGTAAAGCTTCCATCAGTCGGAGTCTCTATCAGCTCTCATTCATATATATCTGTGAATAGAAACCCGTTTCTCTCAGGAGAAGAAGAGACGAGAGGAGCTTTAGAACAATTCCACCTCTTCATCCGGGTCCTTATCTGCTGTTAGCTGCTCCATGCTAGGTGCTAATGCTAGTCGGTGAACATCAAACTGAAGATCAGAGAGGAGCAGAAACACCGGGTAATACTGAGTACTTTTACTCCTACGATTACTGAGTACGTTTACTATAACACTAAGTACTTTAAAACTGATCATACTTAGTACTTTTTTATTTGGAGCTGTTCATCGATCATTCCTCACAGCAGGCTCACCTCGTTAAAGATGGCGGCGCAGACAGCAGCAGCGGCCCCTAGCTCTCCCGAGTCTTTAGTGTAGACCGAGAGGTACTCAGCGGCTTTGGAATACGTTCAACCTCGCCCTCGCCTGCTACCTACATGCCGAATAGGAGACTCCGCAAGCGGTGTGGGAGGAAGCAGAAGAGGGGTAAGCGCGGAGGCATCCGAGCTAGGCTAGCAGCTAGCCCACACAGGCCCGCTATTCCGAGCATTCTCATGGCTAATGTTCGCTCACTGGACAATACCATGGACACCATAAGACTACTCCGGTCGACCCAGAGTGGGGCGACAGAGTGCTGTGTGTACGTTTTCACGGAATCATGGCTAAATGACAACATCCCAGACTCAACATCCCAGACTCTGCCATTCAGCTCGACCGGCTAACATGCTACCGCTCAGACAGAGCTACGGTTAGCGGCGGAAAGGCGGTGTGATGTTCACATCAGTGATGCTTGGTGTAGGGACGCTGTGGTTTTCTACAAACACTGTTCACAGCTGGCGGAGTTTATGTTCGTGAAGTGCAGGCCTTTCCATCTCCCTTACCCTAACCGGCTAGCAGGATGGAGTTAATTCCTTCCCACCTCTGCTGTTAAGCTACTTCTTAGCTGTAGATTGGTTTTGTGTTGACTGTAGTGTTAATACTTATTTCAGAGACCCAGCAGGAGAAGGAGCACTGAGAGCAGCATGGAGGAGAACAAAGAGACCCCAGAACTCAGGTCAGTATTCATTTCCTCTCAATATACAGTCCCCTCCAAAACTATTGGAACAGCAAGGCCAATTGCTTTATTTGTGCTGTAAACTGAAAACGATGTGGTTTGACATCAAAAGGGTCAGTATTTCAGCTTTTCATTCCAGGTATTTACATCTAGATCTGTTAAACAACTGAGAAGATAGCACATTTTGTTTACACCCACCCATAGGGCTGTGCAATTAATCGTATTTTAATCTCGATTACGATTTTGGCTTGCAACGATTACGAAAACAACGTAATCGAAATAAAACGATTATTATTTTTATTTAAAAAAAAAATTACATTCTTTTTTTTTTTTTTTGGTTTTTCAGTTGAATTATACTTAAAGTTCAACTGTTAAAAACATACTGTTCACATTTTTGTTTCCACCCATTATTCAAGTGAACAAAAGAATAGTAACAGATACTTAAAATAATGTGAAACGTGAATAATACTAGTATTTAGTTGCAAATCATTTGCTTGCAATAACTGCATTAAGCCTGCGACCCATTGACATCATCAAACTTTAGCATTCTACTTTTGTTTTGTGTTGACTGTAGTGTTAATACTTATTTCAGAGACCCAGACGGAGAAGGAGCACTGAGAGCAGCATGGAGGAGAACAAAGAGACCCCAGACCTCAGGTCAGTGTTCACTTCATCACAATATATTCCTATCACTGTTATCCCTTACACTGGGGCACATTTGGGTTATTTAAGGACTTTAAACCTGTACTTTTGTTTAAGGTTAAACAACCTTGAACATTGTGGGTTATTTTACAGACTCTTACTTTTAGATATGGTTTCAGGTGTATATCCGTATGTAGTGTCTCTACTTTAAAGAGTCCTCTCCTGCTGATGTTCAGGTGTATATCAATATGTAGTGTCTCTACTTTAAAGAGTCCTCTCCTGCTGATGTTCAGGTGTATATCAGTATGTAGTGTCTCTACTTTAAAGAGTCCTCTCCTGCTGATGTTCAGGTGTATATCAGTATGTAGTGTCTCTACTTTAAAGAGTCCTCTCCTGCTGATGTTCAGGTGTATATCAGTATGTAGTGTCTCTACTTTAAAGAGTCCTCTCCTGCTGATGTTCAGGTGTATATCAGTATGTAGTGTCTCTACTTTAAAGAGTCCTCTCCTGCTGATGTTCAGGTCTATATCAGTATGTAGTGTCTCTACTTTAAAGAGTCCTCTCCTGCTGATGTTCAGGTGTATATCAGTATGTAGTGTCTCTACTTTAAAGAGTCCTCTCCTGCTGATGTTCAGGTGTATATCAGTATGTAGTGTCTCTACTTTAAAGAGTCCTCTCCTGCTGATGTTCAGGTGTATATCAGTATGTAGTGTCTCTATTTTAAAGAGTCCTCTCCTGCAGATGTTCAGGTGTATTTCAGTATGTAGTCTCTCTACTTTAAAGAGTCCTCTCCTGCTGATGTTCAGGTGTATTTCAGTATGTAGTCTCTCTACTTTAAAGAGTCCTCTCCTGCTGATGTTCAGGTGTATATCAGTATGTAGTGTCTCTACTTTAAAGAGTCCTCTCCTGCTGATGTTCAGGTGTATTTCAGTATGTAGTGTCTCTACTTTAAAGAGTCCTCTCCTGCTGATGTTCAGGTGTATATCAGTATGTAGTGTCTCTACTTTAAAGAGTCCTCTCCTGCAGATGTTCAGGTGTATATCAGTATGTAGTGTCTCTACTTTAAAGAGTCCTCTCCTGCTGATGTTCAGGTGTATATCAGTATGTAGTGTCTCTACTTTAAAGAGTCCTCTCCTGCTGATGTTCAGGTGTATATCAGTATGTAGTGTCTTACTTTAAAGAGTCCTCTCCTGCTGATGTTCAGGTGTATATCAGTATGTAGTGTCTCTACTTTAAAGAGTCCTCTCCTGCTGATGTTCAGGTGTATATCAGTATGTAGTGTCTCTACTTTAAAGAGTCCTCTCCTGCTGATGTTCAGGTGTATATCAGTATGTAGTGTCTCTACTTTAAAGAGTCCTCTCCTGCTGATGTTCAGGTGTATATCAGTATGTAGTGTCTCTACTTTAAAGAGTCCTCTCCTGCTGATGTTCAGGTGTATATCAGTATGTAGTGTCTCTACTTTAAAGAGTCCTCTCCTGCTGATGTTCAGGTGTATATCAGTATGTAGTGTCTATACTTTAAAGAGTCATAAATAAAACAATCAAATTTGATTAAGTATGATTTGGTCATATGAAATCAAATGGGCTTATTTTATTTTTGTAGATCTCTGCACAATGGCCTCTCACTGACTCTTTGTCTCTCGCTGTATATTTTAGGAACGGAGAAGAAGAAAGCAAACCGGACCTCACACCTGTGACCAGTGTAACAAATCCTTCTCAACATCTAATACTTTAAAGATTCATCAGCGCATTCACACTGGAGATAAACCGTACAGCTGTGACCAGTGCAACAAATCCTTCTCAACATCTCCTACTTTAAAGGCTCATGCACGCATTCACACTGGAGAGAAACCGTACAGCTGTGACCAGTGTGGGAAAACCTTTGCTCGGAAAGGTCACCTTTCATCTCATCAGCGCATTCATACTGGAGAGAAACCACACTGCTGTGAAGAGTGTGGGAAAACCTTTGCTCAGAAAAGTCAGCTTTCATCTCATCATCGTATTCACACGGGAGAGAAACCGTACAGCTGTGAAGAGTGTGAGAAAACTTTCACTAGATCAGATAAACTCAAAATCCATCATCATATTCACACAGGACATAAACCATACTGGTGTGAAAAGTGTGGGAAAACTTTCACTACATCAAGAAATCTCTCAATCCATCATCGTATTCACACAGGAGAGAAACCATACTTGTGTGAAGAGTGTGGGAAAACATTTACTCAATCAATTGAACTCACAATCCATCATCGTATTCACACTGGAGAGAAACCATACAGCTGTGAACAGTGTGACAAGTCATTCACTACATCAAGTCATCTTAAGAGCCATCATCGTATTCACACGGGAGAAAAACCATACAACTGTGAAGAGTGTGGGAAAACTTTCACTACATCAAGTGAGCTCAAAAAACATAATCGTATTCACACTGGAGAGAAACCATACAGCTGTCTCCAGTGTGACAAGTCATTCACCAGATCAGGTCATCTTAAGAGCCATCATCGGATTCACACTGGAGAGAAACCACACAGCTGTGAACAATGTGGGAAAGCCTTTACTCAAATCAGTTCCCTTAGGTCCCACCAGCGCACTCACTCTGCCTCCATCTTATCATTTTCTGAGTCAAGCTAGCTTCCCCCTGTGTTTTCCAAATGTAAAGCTGACCAATAGTGACTTTACGTTCTAATAAACATGTTTTTTATGGACTACATTCAGACCTCCCAAAATCCTGCTGTCCTCACACTCTTAGCTCTATATGTATATGAGAGGGCTCTGGTTAATACAAATGTTTTTTTATTTGGATAAATCAGCCTTTTCACATTTTTCTGTGTGTAACGTTCACTGAATCGTTTTTATTCCATGTTTTGGTTCAATTGAAAGGTTTGAGTTGCTTTTTGGTACTTTTTTTATTTATTTACTTCAAGTGATGTTCAAAACACTAAGAAACGTTAGTTATGAGAATGATAAAGTACATTTGTGAAGTTCTGTTTTGTTTGAACAAACCATGTTCTAGTGAAAGTCTGATATAATACTTTCTCATGTTATTTGACTTCATTGTGACGGCCGATAGTTTCTGTGTTCTCAGTAAATGTGATTCTTGCTGCTGTAATAATCTGAGCTGTAAACTTAACACTTGTTTTATACTTTCTCATTAAACCTGTTTGACACAAGAGACTCTTTGACTCATCATTAGAAACTGTTTAATACCTTATGACTTCAAATCACTTTGCATTATATTTTTAAGCTTGTCTTGTTTACTAGCAACAAATAATAGAACGAGAATTAAAATATATATACATATAGTATTCTGATTATTTTTATTTATTTAGTCATTTATATTTTCGTTTATCGTTTTCCCCTTTTATTATTTTGTATAGGTATTATTATTATAGATTTTAATCATTATTGATATTGGCTTTAAGTCCAATATATTCATCAAATTATCACTTTACTTATTTATCGATGTGTGTATTTTTTATCCCTTTTTCCCATTAATGTATATATTTTATTAGATTTGCATTTAGTCTTTCTCCCTTTTTATTTATTTTATTTACTCTAGAAGTGTCCTTGGGTTTATGAAAGGCGCTATACATTTCAGTTATTAAATCATTAAATTGTAATAAAAGGACCAAAAAGATCTTAGATGAGGGGAGGGGGGTTCACACCTCCATCCTAATGTTCCTGAAGGTTTCACATCAAGTCTAAGGCCCTAGCCACACGAGGACGATAACGGTCATACAGTTCTCTATCATATAGACGGTTCGGCCACACAAGGCCGACATGGAAACGCATATAACGATAACGGGTCCCAAGGTGGGTAGATCTGCGAACGAAACGCTTTGGGGGGCAAATGGCACTGTGTTTACGCCTATACGATCATTTCCTGATAACGTTGAAGCAATAGCCCCGCCTCCCTCTCCCACCTCTCCTGCTCTGAGATCAGCTGCTGGGCTGTCAGAAGAGGGGGGGGGAAAGAGAGGCTCCGTTTTTTGACCGGCACTTTTCTAATTTTGTCCGGAAGATTTAAACTTTAACGGACATGTTGACCGGCGAAAACAAATCGAACTAAAACTGCCGCATGGTTCCCCTCGTCCTTTGGAAGAGGCGGAGAGGTGGGTGTTTTTCATCTGCTGGTGGACTACCGGAGAGAATTACAGCAGGAGCAAACGCTTGCCTCGGGAGGGAGAAAAAGAGCCAGAGCGTCCACAGCGGGAAAATGTTCACTAGATCAGATAAACTCAAAACACATCCACAGTCTTTCTAAATGGAAATCTGACCAACAGTTATTTATTTTCTAACCAGCATTCACACTATGCCAACACGAGGCCACAGAGATGCTGCTTCTCCTGATTTAATTGATGTTTGTAATAGTTACAACCCGGCTCTTGGGCTGCAACAAAAAGCTGGGAGGCGAGACGAGGGGTATGAAAGTGTAACGATTCTTTATTTAGTGGACACCAAAGTAGACAGCCGCGACGCGAGGCTCACACGGGGAATGTGCGAGAGGAATGAGAGGGCCCTCCCGAAACGCGATAGGCTGTCTTATAGAGGCTGCTCAGGTGCAGCTCGTCAGTCCACAATCACCCCACAGCACTGGAACCTATAAACAAAGAGAGAGACCACGGAACGCCTAGTGGTGTGGAGGGTCGTCACACTGATCTATAAAGAAATGTTCTACTATGCTGTGTTTCAACCATGGTTTTCTTATAGCCTTGTTATGCTTCAGTTCAAACGTTTCTGTTTTTCGTTTTATAAAGTATTCAATGTCCCGGGTTAAACTGCTAGCCTCGTTAAGCTGGATTGAAGAGATTTAGTTTTACTGTTCATTAATCTGCAGAGTAATTTATCTAATAATCTGTTTGGTTAATAAAATGGTGTGACTAGAAACTTCTTCTGGGTGTTTTAGATAGTTCCTGTTCCGAGTAAGCAGTCTGTTCTGGTCTTAATGATAGTTCCTGTTCCAGTAAGCAGTCTGTTCTGGTCTTAATGATAGTTCCTGTTCCCAGTAAGCAGTCTGTTCTGGTCTTAATGATAGTTCCTGTTCCCAGTAAGCAGTCTGTTCTGGTCTTAATGATAGTTCCTGTTCCCAGTAAGCAGTCTGTTCTGGTCTAAATGATAGTTCCTGTTCCCAGTAAGCAGTCTGTTCTGGTCTAAATGATAGTTCCTGTTCCCAGTTAGCAGTCTGTTCTGGTCTAAATGATAGTTCCTGTTCCAAGTAAGCAGTCTGTTCTGGTCTTAATGATAGTTCCTGTTCCCAGTAAGCAGTCTGTTCTGGTCTTAATGATAGTTCCTGTTCCCAGTAAGCAGTCTGTTCTGGTCTTAATGATAGTTCCTGTTCCCAGTAAGCAGTCTGTTCTGGTCTTAATGATAGTTCCTGTTCCAGTAAGCAGTCTGTTCTGGTCTTAATGATAGTTCCTGTTCCCAGTAAGCAGTCTGTTCTGGTCTAAAAGAAGAACTAATAACACATTCATCTAGAGAATATTTACAATGTTTTCAGTTTCATTCTGTTTTTTTATATTATCAGACTGTACTAAAAGAAAGAAGGCCTTAACCTGTTAAGCCCTGAGCCTGTTTTTCAGGTCTCAGGCTCGAAAATGACATTCCCAGAACAAATGACCATATCTTCCCTTCTAAAAGGGTTAAATTAATAATCTTTTTTCTCAAAATAATGATAAACCTGTGAGTTGGATGTAGAAAAGTCAGAATCAATATAGATGTTTTTATTTTAAAGAAAATTCAGATTTTACATAGTAAAAAACTGTAAATTATAGTGTCCGTCCAAAAATTATTTTTTACTTATAGTGAAAACTACCCTTGGATGATGGTAAGGTAGACTAAAAGCTTTAGGAATCCAAAGTACAACATATAATAAGTACCCTGTATCAAGATTGATGCAAAACAAGTGACATTTGACCTTTTTAGAGAGGTTTAGCCAAAAACCCACCTCTGAGGTGATTTGGGTGGAAATGGGGTTTTTTCCATATCTCTGGCCCCCCTTTGTCGATTTTGATGGTTGACACCTCTTTCTGACCATTAGAGCCAATAGAATTGAAGGGGGAGTCCCCCACACACACTCATTGTGAAAAGAAAAGGTGGGGGCTTCACGCATGCAGTTTTGCATCAGAGTGAACCTATCTCTAGCTCTGACATCTGGAAACGGAAAAGCAGTTTTATTGCTGATGGATTATCAGAAATCATTTCAAAGTGACACAGACACATTGGATTAACCTATGGATTAACTTCAGCAGCGTTTTTATCGTTGTAATGCCATTGAAGACCACTTTGGAGAGACTACAGAGCCAAGGTCAAAATGTTAGCATTTTTACCTACCTAGCATCACCTGTTTTGATGTCTGTTTTTGCTTATAACGTCGCAAATTCATATAATTCAGTGATAATGAGGGTACCCATCGATTCTGTGTCACCTCACGATGTGAATCGATGTCATAGATGTGGAGAAGAGATAAATAATAAGGTTTTGTGAGTGATCTTCGGTGCAGTAATCTGTTAGCATTTTTCGCTCGTTGCTAATTCAGAGGCTCAGTGTTAGCATTGTGGGTTTTCTTTTGAAAAAAAAATGAAAATGATCAGTTAGATGAGTTTCTTACCGTTACATGGATATAAAACATTCATAGTTTATTAAAGGTAGGGTAGGTAAGTTTGAGAAACCGGCTCGAGATACACTTTTTGTTATATTCCACGGAATGCTCTTAACATCCCGATAGCAATGAATATCTGAAGTGCTTTGACAAAATATCCATAAAAAAATTTCATCCGGCCCGGCTAAAATAACTGGACGGCCTACCTGCCTGTCAGCCTTCCATCTGTGCACAAACTTATCTCGTGCCCTCATTGGTCATGTGCGCGTTCGTGTGTGTTGAAGGAGGGGCTCTGTGAGGAAGTGGCAGATTTTCTCCGGTTGTGTATTTTCAAATTCTAGTGATCTCGAGCCGGTTTCTCAAACTGACCTACCCTACCTTTAAATGAACATGCCCTCAGACACTGTTTCTTGCAAGATGTTGCGGCAGTGCCCCGGTACCGGGGTCTCTCGGGCTTAACAGGTTAAGAACAGACTCACATTCCTGCATATTGGTTATGTTCTACAGCAGATCACAAACATGTCATTCCCTTGTTTTAATGAATAAAGACAGGAGGAAACTGTTCAAATAAACTGATTTAAAGTGTGTTTATTCAATCAGAAAGTCTGGGAGAAAATATTCACAATGTTCTCAGTTTCACTCTGTTCTGTTTTCTTTATATTAAAAAACCTAAAAAAAAATTAAAAATCGCGTCTGGTGTTTATTATTATTTAAACGTATTATGTTTATGTAAATAGAAGCATCTCTGGATATTTTACATACATTTCTTAATATAGTCTTTATGTATAATACTTCTCAATCCCTTATCCGTTATGTGTGCAGTTGCAATTTTAGTGAGCATCGAGTTCAGAAAGGTTCTTGCTATTTTTTGTTGCCCAACATTCACTGAATATTTTTATTTCACATTTATGTTCAATTAAAATGAGTTTGCTTTTTTGTCCTTTTTGAAGTGATCTTTAAAACACTAAGACACGTTGGGTATGAGAAGAGACACACTAAAGATACTTGTAATGTGAGATTCAGTCGCAGTTATCCAGGTTAGAACTGAAACTCACTGAGAGTCACTATTTCTGGAGAAAGGTGTTTAGTTAAATGTTTTAAATATGAGAGTCCATTGAATTGCGGTGAAGGAGGGTCGTTAAATAAATATTTAAATTGTGTGCTGCATTGTTACTTTTATTCTTGAATAATCTCCTTTCTGAATGCAGAATTTAAGGCCCCATTTACACGAGGACGAAACGGGTACGTTTGCGTTTACGCACCGAATTCGTTTTAAAAAAAGTCTTCCGTTCACACGCATTCGGCTCAATTAACGTGTCCGTTCACACGAGACCGCTCGACCTGCTGGAAACGCTGTAGTACATATGCCGGGCCTGTAAGTGGCGCTGTTGCCGCCACAAAGTACACGAAAAGCAGCGAAGAAGACCCCGGAGCATGGTTGCCATGGTTTCCCTTCAGTTTATTCTCCGCGGTGGACGGCGTTTGCTCCTGCTGTAAATCTCTCCAGTAGTCCACCAGCAGATGAAAAACACCCACCTCTCCGCCTCTTCCAAGGGACGAGGGAACCGTGCGGCAGAGTTTCCGTTAACATTTGTTTTCGCGGGTCAACATGTCCGTTAAAGTTTAAATCTTCCGGACAAAATTAGAAAAGTGCCGGTCAGAGGTCTTCTTTGTTATTTATTGAGCTTTAAAACACATTGATAATGACTCTATATAATAATATAATAATAATAAACTGAGCCTCTCTTTTCCTCCCCTCTCCTGACAGCCCAGCAGCTGATCTCTGCAGGAGACGTGGGGAGAGGGAGGCGGGGCTATTTCATCGTTATCAGAAAATGATCGTATAGGGCGTACACACGGAGCCGTTTGCCCCCCCAGAGCGTTCCATTTGCAGATCTATCCACCTTGGGACCCGTTATCGTTTGCGGTGTCCGTTTACGCGTTTACGTGAGAAAAGTAGCAGATACAACCCGTTTTGTCCTCATGTGAACGGCACCTAAATGGCCCATTTCAAGATAAAGCACTTGAAGTAGACTAGCCTGGAGTCATCTTTGGAGAGGAGGGGATATCTAGGGAGGGATCCAGGGGGAGGGATGAAGGGTTCACACCTCCTTCCTTTTGTTCCTGGAGGTTTCAAGTCTGAGGCGTTGTGCACACGGGAACGTTTGCATTTATGCACAGTATGCGTATTCAAAAAAGTCTTCCGTTCACATGCATTCGTTTCATTTAACGTGTCTGTTCAAACGAGACCGCTGGAAACGCTGTAGTACATATGCCGGGACTGTAAGTGGTGCTGTAACTTCCGCCACAAAATACACCAAAAGCAGCGAAGAAGACTCCGAAGCAGCCCGCAGCAATGTTGCCATGGCTACCCTTCTGTTTATGCCCCGCGGTGGATTCAGCAACATGTAGTTCATGTAATTCTCCATGTCCACTTGTTGCTGATGGTTGTGGTAGAGGAGCTGTAGATTTTTGCACTAATATCTGTAGCATGGTCAGTAGCAGTAGCACTAGCAGTAGCTACTGACAGGAGGAAGTGTGTGTGGCGATTGCTGGTATTCAGCGGGATATAGTAATTTCCTCAGCATGTAAATATATGGATAAATGCAACGGGGAAGTTAACTGAAAGAAACCGAATCTGTGGATATTGCATCGACCGACCAAGAAGCACGTCTCTGTGGAGAGGACGCGCTCAGAAAGAGAGATATTCTCTACAAACACCGGGTGAGATCGCTCCTCTGGGACACGCCGGTCCTCGTGAACAATAATGGCCTGGATTAGGCAGTAAAGACAATTTTGGTGTATCGCAGAGCGGACTGTTTAATTTTGTTTGTGTTGTTTGACTGGAAAATTGTCAATATAATGGATCAATGCATGAAATCTGACTCTGTTTATTTTGTTTAAGGAGTATATTGGGCGTTAACAATTCTGGTTTGCCTTTTATAATATTATTTCATTCAAGAACCCCTTGTGCGTTTAATTAACACAGCTATTTTGATAGTTGCTACAGCAGTGAGCAGGAGAGGTGGGGAGAGGTGGGGCTATCGTTATTTTTTCAGGAAATATTCGTATAGAGGCGATTACACGGACTCGTTTGACCCCCCAGAGCGTTTCGTTTGTAAATCTATCCACCTTGGGACCCGTTATCGTTTGTGGGGTCCGTTTCTATCGGCCTCGTGTAAATAATAGGGCTATACGCACGCGAAACTATGCAGATACAAGCAGTTTTCTCCTCGTGTAAACGGCGCCTGAGAGGAGTCGTCTCTGAGCAACTACTGCACATTTACATTTATGTCTGTTTTCTGCTTTCCTAGTAAATGTTGTGGATGAGAAGAGAGACACTTTTTTTTAAACTCTGATATAATCTGATTTCTCTCATGTTAAAGGAGAGGTGTCATGCTTTTCCGGTTATTACCCGTCCCCTTGTGTGTTATGAAGGTTTTTATGCATGTAAACGGTCTGCAGAGTCAAAAACCCTCAAAATACACCCTGTAGCGAGTAAAACTCTAACACAGAAAATACCTCCCCAAAACGCCTCGTTGGAGATTTCTCATTTTCCATTGTTTACTTCCTGGGTATCGCTACGTAGGGATACCCAGTAGCCACGCCCAGAGCTATGGCCGCACCCTCTGCCAGCCTTTCACGTAACAAAGCTTCCCAAACCTTTCAGGATTCATGCCGGATATGTACAGCGTAGGGCACTGAAGAACGATGCTGTTCCTACTTTGTTTGGACCAGCGGGAGTTCGGGTACACAACCTGTAAGTATTCATTGTTGTTTGTGTATTTATGATGTTTAAAACAAACAAGGTATCTACCACGACTGTTTAAATGGGTAAACGTTTTTCGGACTATTACGTTGAAATGCTCTCCGCAGACCCATGCTCACAGCGTTATAAACCTTTTTCTTACTCAATATCAAGCCACACTTATTGTTTTTACTTCGGCTGTGAGTGTTTGTGTGTGCTCAGGATGAGTTTCGCTTGTTCTAGCTGTATCGCCAAGCCTGTCTGCTCCTCCAGCAGTGTGTGTGTCTGTGTGTGTGCGAGCATGCTAACTGGGCTAACTAAGTTGCTAGCGTTTCCATATATCAACTCCAATGTTAGCAGATGGCCTTACATGTATCTCATAGCTGGAGAATGTCTGCAATCACACACAAAATACTCATAGACAGTATACTCCGGGTGATTTACCGTACGGTCAGTACATTATAGTTGGCGTTCCTGGCGTGTATGCTACCGAGCTACCGTTCATAGCGTGTATGCTACATAGCTAAACAACAAGGCTACCTAGAGCTAGACATGCTAGGGAAAACATTGTTTTCATGCCAGCTACAATGAATGACCGAACGTAGCAGACTACCCGTATAAGATTGCAATTGTAAACATGTTCTTGCTAGCCTAGACTAGCTGTTGTTCATAGTAGATTGGCATATTACACTGAACAACTAGCAAACGTAGGTTAGCATATTAGCTGGCAAGCTAACTGTGTTGATTAGATAGATAGATTAGATAGATACACACTCCTACCACAACTACTACTAACGAATCTAAAACAACTAAGTTTCTCTAATATTTTGTGATTTGCATTTGATTTCGTCCAGCCAGATCAGGAAACTCCTGGCGTATCTGGCGGACAACACACACACGGGATGACCACTCTGATGCCTCGTCCTAAAAAGCCCCGGCAGCCGCTTACAAAGCTGCGATAGGCAAGATGCCGAAAACGCCTATAAGGGGAGGAATGGATGATATACAGTGTATATATGTATATTTACACATGTTCATTTTGTACATTTCTAAAAATAAAGTTTGATGGAAATACTTAGTATCCTTTCTTCCCTGAATTATTTGCTCCTATAACATATCATTCATATATAGCAAACCATGATTTGATTTCTCATCAAACAGTAGTAGTTTATTACAGGTAAAAATAACTTACTCTTCTATAACAACAGTTGTAGGTACAGTTCGGTTAGTTAGCGTATAAAATATACGGCTGTACCGACGCCATTATAAGACTGATGTTCCGCTCAGAGCGAGCCGAAAAAAGCACTGTTAGACATGGGCGGAGCCTCTCTGGTGGTTGACTAATCAGAACAGAGTGGCCGAGCTGACCAATCGGAGCACACTGGGCTCACAGGGAGGGGGGGGCAAGAGCTCCAACGAGCCGTTTAGTGGAGAGAGTGAATACTGCTGAATACACATACTTTACAGAGATGCTGTATGCGAAACCAATGTGAGTTTGGAAAAATGCACAGTATAAATCTATTTTAGTATACCTCAACAATGGAATTATGATCAGTGGAAATGGCCATGACACCTCTCCTTTAATAATTTGACTTCATTGTGAGAGCCGTTTATTTTCTGTGTTATTTTATTTATTTTTATTTAATCTTTTATTTGAACAGGACAATAAACGTTAGGGTAGGGTAGGTAAGAATGGAGAAACCAGCTTGAGTGCGCTAGAATTTGAAAGTGAAAAAATCTGCCCCTTCCTTCAGACTTCCTTACAGAGCCCCTCCTCCAACACACACGGACGCGCATATTTCTTCTCCGTTTAAAAATAAGTTGGATCCTTCGATTTTGACTGGTCGTTTACTGAACATCATGCATACGTTTGTTTTATGTTTAACTGTAAGCAAATGTTGGTCAGCCATTGTTGAACCTTGTCCAAAGCATTAGAGAGACAGGATGAGATCATTTCAGTATAGAAAGTACAATATGTTTCTGGATACCTAATGTCCCTGAAGGCAACATGACTACAGAAGGCCTGTCACTCATGTGAAGCCCCTCTCAGCTAAGCCCCGCCCCCCTAAGCAACATTTGGGCCAAATGTCTGAAACCAATTTTTTTTAATTCTGCATCTGAAAAGAAGAATGACGAACATTTCAAATATAAATAAAAAAGTGATCAAAGAAATTAATAAACCGTATAAAAGTAATTGAATTACTTAAAATCAATTTGCATTAGGTTTTTATGAATGGTATTTATTTGCTTTATTTGAACTGTTGGTAAATTGAATCTGAGATAATAATTTTTAGTAAATAAAAAAATGTCTTCCAGAATTCATCTTATATTTTTTGCAACATGAATGTTGTTCCTTTCTCTAATAAATCATTTTTTAAATGCCAAATCTTATTATTAAAGGTATTATTATCATTAACATTTTATTTTAACTTATTGTGCTTTTATAAATATTTGTATTTTATTTATTATTATTTATATATTTTTATCATTGTTATACATATATATTTGTTTAGATTAAGTATTCATAATTGGAGCAACTTTCAGAACGCCACATTTCCCCCTCAGATAAATAACGTTATGTATTTATTTTTAATAGATTGGCTTTCATTCTTTCTGTTATTATTTGACCACTAGATGGCACTGTCTGTTTTTTCTCCTGTATTTCAACAACGTTTATTGAAAGACTACAACTCCCAGGATGCATCAGCTATTATCCGCCCTTGCTAACAGTAGGCTTGTTTGAGACAAGCGAGACCTGCGCAGACATGCGCAATTGCGATCAACGTCTTGCTAGTGCGTTGCATGATGGTTAGTCATTTTGTCCGACTTGCTCTGGAGGCTCGCCTACATGAGACGTTGAAATATCGCGGGACAAAGACGCCCGCAGACTTGAGAGCGAGGCGCGGCGAGGCGCGCAGTTTCTCTCCACGGGCTGCGGAAGCGAAATGCTTGATGGGAAACGACTTGCTGGTATCTCGAGCTGAGCGCTCATTGGTGGTTTTACCCCGTGCTGGGGATGAAGCTCTCCATTGGCTCGGCTAAAGTGTGTTGTTGTTTTGTGTCAGTTTTACGTCGCCACTTCCATTCACATTTTTCATCATTGTTCCACAATGTTTATCATCATGAAATTAATATCTATATATTTGTATACTATACTTGCACTGCTTACCGTTGTCATACTTTATATATCTTAGCATATTCATACAACACACTGTTAATACTAGGCTAGGCTACTGTGTATATAGTGTATTCATACCCCTCACTGTTTATTCATCATTCAATTCATTCTATATTTTATTCTGTAGATTGTGTACATTACTTTTCACTTTACTGCTTTGTGCACTCCTGGTTAGAAGCTAAACTGCATTTCGTTGTCTCAGTACCTGTAATCTGTGCAATAACAATAAAGTTGAATCTAATCTTGAGCAGGAACAAATGTATTTACTTAGTACATACCTGACATTAACGATTAAACACATTTGTCCATTCTTTATCAATCAATCAATCAATCAATCAATGTTTATTTATATAGCCCAATATCACAAATGTTACATTTGTCTCAGTGGACTTCACAGTTTGTACAGAATATCAGTATGACAATACGACACCCTCTGTCCTTACGTTTCACATCATACAAGGAAAAACTTCCAGAGAAAAACCCACAGTTTAAAGGGGAAATGGGAGAAACCTCAGGGAGAGCAACAGAGGAGGGATCCCTCTCCCAGGACGGACAGACGTGCAATAGATGCCGTGTGCATTTATAAATGCAAACCGAGTCAAGCCGACTCCGGAGGTGGCGGTATGCACCTTAAAGTTGTTTGAAATCCGCCAAAAAACCGAGAGAAGAAGAAGAAGAAGAAGAAGAAGAAGAAGAAGAAGAAGCCGCCGACTCCGAGCTGTCTGACTTCAGGCGAGCTTTTTGAGACCTCCCCCGGCTGCGATCGGCTATTCTCGTCTACTTTCGAGGCGAGCCGCAGCTCGTCTCAAACAAGCCTAGTGATACACTCGTTGAGACGGTAAGGATACACTGGACATGGACGTATTATAATAACGTGTAGATTGTATTTGAATCATTAGGTTTTAAAAGTTATAACATGCTCTAAAAGCTGAATCCATTGTTATTTTATCTCTCCATTCCTCTGACTGACAGAGAGCGGGAGATGGGAGGCGGGGCTTAAGGGAAAACTCTACTGCGCATGCTCTGTGGGCCCACATCTGCGTACTTCTGCTCTCGACCACGCTCTCAGGCACAATCCAGTTATTGTAAAACTTCCATCGGTCGGAGTCTCTATCAGCTCTCATTCATATATATCTGTGAATAGAACCCGTTTCTCTCAGGAGAAGAAGAGACGAGAGGAGCTTTAGAACAATTCCACCTCTTCATCCGTGTCCTTACCTGCTGTTAGCTGCTTCATGCTAGGTGGCTAATGCTAGTCGGTGAACATCAACGAACTGAAGAAAAAAGAGGAGCAGAAACACCGGGTAATACTGAGTACTTTTACTATAACACTGAGTACTTTAAAACTGATCATACTTAGTACTTTTTTATTTGGAGCTGTTCATCGATCATTCCTCACAGCATGCTCACCTCGTTAAAGATGGCGGCTAACATGCTACCGCTCAGACAGAGCTACGGTTAGCGGGGGAAAGGCGGTGTGATTGTTCACATCAGTGATGCTTGGTGTAGGGACGCTGTGGTTTTCTACAAACACTGTTCACTTCTGGCGGAGTTTATGTTCGTGAAGTGCAGGCCTTTCCATCTTCCCTTACCCTAACCGGCTAGCAGGATGGAGTTAATTCCTTCCCACCTCTGCTGTTAAGCTACTTCTTAGCTGTAGATTGGTTTTGTGTTGACTGTAGTGTTAATACTTATTTCAGAGACCCAGCAGGAGAAGGAGCACTGAGAGCAGCATGGAGGAGAACAAAGAGACCCCCAGAACTCAGGTCAGTGTTCACTTCTTCACAATATACAGTCCCCTCCAAAACTATTGTAACAGCAAGGCCAATTGCTTTATTTGTGCTGTAAACTGAAAACTATGTGGTTTGACATCAAAAGGGTCAGCTTTTCAGCTTTTCATTCCAGGTATTTACATCTAGATCTGTTAAACCAACACACTCTCACTCCCTAAGCGTCCAGGAGCGACGCTTGGTCAGGGTCCCGTGGCGTCCAGTTGTGACGTGACGAGGCTCCTTCAGCTTCATAAACGGACGCAAAGAGCTTTCAACTGATTGCAATGTATTCCCATCGGCGGCGGTATTTGACGCTTAGGGAAGCACGGCATTTGTTTGTGTCGGAGGCTGTTAAAGGCAATGTGAGCGTCCATTCCCATTGGATAACGGAGAATTGTACACCCGGAAGTAAGTATTCCCCTTACTGTCGATTGATTTGACAGTGATATCTCCACTACTCATCAACTCAAAAACACCAGATTATCTTGTTAATTAAACAACATTGATAGGTTTAGTGTGTGTACAATGCTTTTGTCACGTTTTCCCCTTCAATTCTGAGAAACAAGTCGTTTTCTATGAGTTTTGGCGAAGACATGACATTACCCACAATCCTCTGTAGCAACCATAGACTGTATAAAACAATTAAATAGTACATTATTCCGAGTGTGCTTGCTCTTCTCTTTGAAAGTCATCACATAACGGCATTGTAATACACGTTTCGGCTGCATTAAATATGACATATCTGCCGTAGTTAACTCTATGTATAGAGCCCTGATGACAAGACTTCTAGACAAACAGGAACTGCCGCCAAAACTGAAAACTTGACGTGGATCTTAAATATATAAGCAATTAAACAACATCTTACATTTCTTTTCACACAATACGTGTCCTTGCAGTATCAACACTAATTCGGCTGACTTTTATATTGATCCAATTGGTAGATAGGCTGTATTTACGCCATAACGGTGCACAGCTGATAGAAAGGCACATCTAGTGGTTAAAGCACGTTATTGCATTTTATAATTATTATTAGATATTAATAGGAGGATGTGCAAAACAGACAAACTAATAAGGCTTTATCTAAACATTAAAGAATACTTTAGGTTAAGGTCTTCTTTTGAATAAGAAAAAAGCTTTGGGGGTATAGAGGATGAATATGGAGGGATGAAACCCTCGGAGCAAGCACACTCGGAATAATGTATTATTTAATTGTTTTATACAGTCTATGGTTGCTACAGAGGATTGTGGGTAATGTAATGTCTTCGGCCATCCAAAACTCATAGAAAACGACTTGTTTCTCAGAATTGAAGGGGAACACGTGACAAAAGCGTTGTACACTAAAACCTATCAATGTCGTTTGATTAACAAGATAATCTGGTGTTTTGAGTTGATGAGTAGTGCAGATATCACTGTCAAATCAATCGACAGTAAGGGGAATACTTACTTCCGGGTGTACAATTCTCCGTTATCCAATGGGAATGGACGCTCACATTGCCTTTAACAGCCTCCGACACAAACGAATGCCGTGCTTCCCTAAGCGTCAAATACCGACGCCGATGGGAATACATTGTAATCAGTTGAAAGCTCTTTGCGTCCGTTGATGAAGCTGAAGGAGCCTCGGCACGTCCCAACTGCACGCCACGGGACCCTGACCAAGCGTCACTCCTGGACGCTTAGGGAGTGAGAGTGTGTTGGTTAACCTGTTACGCACCGCCCCCCCCGGTACTGGGCGGATAAACGCGTCATTTGCAGGAAACAACGTCTAAGGAATCTTAATATTTAATAAACTATGAATGTTTTATATCCATGTAACGGGAAGAAACTCAGCTAACTGATTTTTTTTTTTTTTTTTTAAACCCGACAATGCTAACACTCAGCCTCTGAATTAGCCACCTATCTCTGCACTTAACTCACTCCTAACTCCCTTATTACTTATCCTAGATGCACAGCCAACCCCTCGTTTTGCATCAGCTGGAGACACAGAATCTGGGGGTGCCCACCTCAACACTCAGTGATAAACATTTGCGACACTATAAACGAAAGCGTCCATCAGAACATGTGGAGCTAGGTAGCTAGAAACGCTAACATGGCTTACCTTGGTCAAAACTGGTCTTCAATGGCATTAAAACGAGAAAAAAACTATGCTGCAGTTAATCCATAGGTTAATCCAATGTGTCTGTGCCCTCTTTGAAATGATTTCTGATAATCCATAAGCAATAAAACTGCTTTTTAGTTTCCAAATGTCAGAGCTAGAGATAGGTCCACTCTGCTGCAAAATTACATGCGCGCAGCCCCACCTTTTCTCTTCACAACGTGTGTGTGGGGGGGGGCTCCCCCTTCGATTCTATTGGCTCTAACGGTCAGAAAGAGGTGTCAACCATCAAAATCGACAAAGGGGGCGAGAGATATGGGGAAAAAACCATTTTCACCCAAATCACCTCAGAGGTGGGGTGGTTTTGGCTAAACCTCTCTAAAAAGGTCAAATGTCACTTGTTTTGCATCAATCTTGATACAGGGTACTTATATGTTGTACTTTGGATTCCTAAAGCTTTTAGTCTACTAACCCATCATCCAAGGGTAGTTTTCACTATCTGTAAAAAAGAATTTTTGGACGGACACTATAATTTACAGTTTTTTACTATGTAAAATCTGAATTTTCTTTAAAATAAAAAACATCTATATTGATTCTGACACTTCTACATCCAACTCACAGATGTAACCTTGCTTTGATAAAAGAAATTATTCATATAACCCTGTGTCATGTCATGTAATGTCATTTTTGAGCCTGAAACATGAAAAACAGGCTTGGTGCTTAACAGGTTAAACAACTGAGAAGATAGCACATTTTGTTTACACCCACCCATTATTCAAGTGAACAAAAGTACAGGAACAGATACTTAAAATAATGTGAAACGTGAATAATACTTAGTATTTAGTTGCAAATCATTTGCTTGCAATAACTGCATCAAGCCTGCGACCCATTGACATCACCAAGCTTTTGCATTCTATTTTTGTTTTGTGTTGACTGTAGTGTTAATACTTATTCCAGAGACCCAGCAGGAGAAGGAGCACTGAGAGCAGCATGGAGGAGAACAAAGAGACCCCCAGACCTCAGGTCAGTGTTCACTTCATCACAATATATTCCTAACACTGTTATCCCTTACACTGGGGCACATTTGGGTTATTTAACCAGTTGAGCCCCGAGCCTGTTTTTCAGGCATCGGGCTCGAAAATGACATTCCCAGAACAATTGACTATATCTTCACTTCTAAAAGGGGTAAATTAATAATCTTTTTTCTCAGAGCAATGATAAACCTGTGAGTTGGATGTAGAAAAGTCAGAATCAATTGAATTATTTTATTTGAAAGTAAATTCCGATTGAACATAGTTAAGGTAAATGATAGTGTCCGTCCAAAATAAACCATTACTTATAGTGAAAACTACCCTTGAATGATGGGATAGTAGACTAAAAGCTTTAGGAATCCAAATTATAACATATAAGTACCCTGTATCAAGATTGATGCAAAACAAGTGACATTTGACCTTTTTAGAGAGATTTAGAAAAGAAAACTCACTTCTGAGGATATTTGGCTGCATTTTCCATATCTCTGGCCCCCTCGGTCGATTTTGATGATTGACACCTCTTTTTAACCGTTAGAGCCAACAGAATCAAGGAGAAGTTCCTAAAATCCATCTAAACATTACCCATTGGTGAATGACTGATGCATAGCCAGAATGCCCAAAACCGGAAGCTGTCATTTAAAAAAATTTATTTAGCCTTTATTTATACAGGTGTAAAATCTCATTGAGACACAAAGTCTCATTTCATCATACACGTCATACGTCATACACTCTCGTAGTAGCTAAGTTTGTTCTGTGCTAAGTGCGTTAGCATTTTTTTGCTCAGGGCTAATCCAGAGCCGTTGTTTCGTTTAGCTAAAAATGGTTAATATTGTCTGATAGCTGAGTTTCTTCCCGTTAAGTGGATATGACACATTCATAGTTTATTTTACAGGTTAAGCCCGGTACCGGGGGCAAAACGCAACATCTTGCAAGAAACAGCGTCTGAGGGCTTCTTAACATTTTTAAAACCTATTAATGTGTCATACCCATTTAACTGCCAGACCAAGAAAAAATATATGATCACAGTTTTGTTTTTATGAGCCTCTACCAACTGGTCGAGCTGGCCTTCTATGGGAAAAGTGCATTTTCAACAATCATCATATACAGTACAGTATTTGTATGCATCAAACTCAAATAAAACACAAACTGAAATACATTTGTTTCTTTTATGGAAAAAGAGCAATATATACAACCAGATATATTCATAAAAGATAATACATTATAATTGTAAAAATGGAAAAAAGTAATGGAAAAAAGTAATGTAAAGTGTTTTTCATAATAATAAAAAAACGTGCTCATCTTACTGTATATGCTGAATTGGCCTAACAACAAACAACTGGCCTAACAGCAAATGTGTATATCCTGTGTTGGCCTAACTTGTAGGGTGTGTGCAACTTTGGGCTGAATGCCATGCATGAAAGGTGCTATATAAATTATTATCGCTCTTTCACTCTGAGACTCATAAGGCAGTACTAGATTTAGTAATATTACCATGAATCTAGACATTTATTTACCATATTTTATTGGAAAACATCTCTGAAACTCTGAAAAAGTCATATTGCTAGTTTACCATAAAAGGCCAATTCGACCAGTTGGTTGAGCATATTTTCAAAAGAATAATTACACCCTTGTTAAAACTTGTTTTGTGCATCAAGTTCTAATCTAATTATGTTCAGTCAGTGCTCTGACACTAAAATATGTCAACAATTATATGGTTACCTTACAAAAGTTGACCAAAAAGAGTGATTTCAGTGATTTTTAGCATGCCAACTTTCTCAGTGGAAGCTAGCTGAAGGGCTTTCTGTTCGAACCACAGTGACATCTAGAGGTTGTATTGTGCATAACATGTCAACCAAAAGGTAGAGCTGGCTGAATCAGATAGAGTTAAACTTTCATTCAACCTGTGTTTTTCATCAAATAAGGGCAAGATATAATCTTATTGTGAAATAAGTTTGACTAAAATGTCAAATTATTGGTTTTGGCTAGACTAGTTTGACTGAAATGTTCTATATAATCTGATGACTAAAAAGACTCAACAGTTTTCATTGACAAAAAGTAGACTAAAATAATTAGTTTTCTTTGACTAAAATAAGAATAAAATGCTCAGACTTTTAGTCGACTAAAACTTGACTAAATAAAAACAGGATGAAGGCGACTAAATATGACTAAAACTAAAAAGGAAATTTAACACAGGACCAAGACTCAACTAAATTAAAAAATAGCTGACTAAATTAACACTACATCCAACTCACAGGTTTATCATTGCTTTGAGAAAAAAGATTATTAATTTACCCCTTTTTAGAAGGGAAGTTATTGTCATTTGTTCTGGGAATGTCGTTTTCGAGCCTGAGACCTGAAAAACAGGCTCAGGGCTTAACAGGTTAACTGGTTAAGGACTTTAAACCTGTACTTTTATTTAATGAGGAAACAAGCTTGACAATTGTGGGTTTATTTTACAGACTCTTATTTTTGTTTTAAGATATATATGCACCAAGGCCTCTCACTGACTCTTTATCTGTTTGTCTTTTTTAGAAACAGAGAAGAAGAACTTTTCACTTTTCACATTGGTCACTTTTCAGCTGTGACCAATGTGGGAAAGATTTCACTAAATCGAGTTATCTTCAGAAGCATCTGCGCATTCATACTGGAGAGAAACCATACAGCTGTGAAGAGTGTGGGAAAAGATTCACTACATCAAGTCAACTCACAATCCATCAGTACAGTCATACTGGAGAGAAACCATACAGCTGTAAAGAGTGTGGGAACACATTCAATTCATCAAGTCACCTCACACGCCATCATCGTATTCACACTAAAGAGAAACCATACAGCTGTACCCAGTGTGGAAAAACCTTTTCTCTTAAAGGTAATCTTTCTTGCCACCAGCGCTGCCACACCGGAGAGAAACAATACAGCTGTGAAGAGTGTGGGAAAACATTCAATTCATCAAGTAACCTCACACGCCATCATCGTATTCACACTAGAGAGAAACCATACAGCTGTGCACGAACGCATCCATACTGGAGAAAAAACATACAGCTGTGAAGAGTGTGGGAAAACATTCACTACATCAAGTCAACTCACAAGCCATCATCGTATTCACACTGGAGAGAAACCACACAGCCGTGAAGAGTGTCGCAAAAACTTTCACTACATCAAGTGAACTCACAGTGTATCGTCGTAGTCACACGGGAGAGAAACCATTCTGTTGTGAGCAATGTGGGAAAATCTTTTCTCAAAGTGGTCATCTTAAGAGCCACGAACGCACTCACACTGGAGAGAAAGTGTGACTCATTTACAGACATGTCAATGTGACCAGTGTGACAAAGCATTCACAAGATCTGATACACTAAAAGTCCATCAGCGCACTCACTCTGCCTCCATCTGATCCTTTTCTGAGTCAAGCTAGCATTCCTCCTCCTTTTCTCTAAATGGAAAGCTGACCAACAGTGACTTTACGTTCTAAAAAACATGTTTATGGACTACATTCAGACCTCCCAAAATCCTGCTGTCCTCACACACTTAGCTCTATATGAGAGTGCTCTGGTTAATAAAAACGTTTTTTTTATTTGGTTAAACCAGCCTTTTCACATTTTTCTGTGTGTAACGTTCATTGAATCGTTTTTTCCCCATGTTTCGGTTCAATTGAAAGGTTTGAGTTGCTTTTTGGTACTTTTTTTTGTATTTACTTCAAGTGATGTTCAAAACACTAAGAAACGTTAGGTATGAGAAGTGATAAAGTACATTTGTGAAGTTCTTGTTTTGTTTGAACAAACCATGTTCTAGTGAAAGTCTGATATAATACTTTCTCATGTTATTTGACTTCATTGTGACGGCCATTAGTTTTCTGTGTTCTCAGTAAATGTGATTCTTGCTGCTGTAATAATCTGAGCTGTAAACTTAAAACTTGTTTTCTAGTTTCTCATTAAACTTGTCGACACAAAGAGACTCTTTGACTCATCATTAGAAACTGTTTAATACCTTATAATGACTTCAAATCACTTTCATTATATTTTTAAGCTTGTTCTTGGTTTACTAGCAACAAATAATAGAACGAGAATTAAAATATATACATATAGTATTCTGATTAGTTTTATTTATTTAGTCATTTATATTTTCGTTTATCGTTTTCCCCTTTTATTATTTTGTATAGGTATTATTATAGATTTGAATAATTATTGATATTTGCTTTAAGTCCAATATATTCATCAAATTATCACTTTACTTATTTATCAATGTGTGTATTTATTTTTCCCATTAAAGGGCCCATGTCATGGCCATTTCCACTGATCATAATTACATTGTTGAGGTATACTAAAATAGATTTATACTGTGCAATTTTCCAAACTCACATTGGTTTCGCATACAGCATCTCTGTCAAGCATGTGTATTCAGCAGTATTCACTCTCTCCACTAAACGACTCGTTGGAGCTCTTGCCCCCCCCTCCCTGTGAGCCTAGTGTGCTCCGATTGGTCAGCTCGGCCACTCTGTTCTGATTAGTCAACCACCAGAGAGGCTCCGCCCGCTTTTTTCGGGGAACATCAGTGTAATAATGGCGTCGGTACAGCTGATATTTTATACGCTAACTAACCGAACTGTACCTACAACTGTTGTTATAGAAGAGTGTGACGGCCCCAGGGCCTTTTTGTGTTGCAGGTCTTACGGTGGGGTGGAGCTGAAGAGGTAATCAGCGCGATCACGGACACCTCCGTAGCCGGTGCTATTAATCCCAGCGGCCCGGCGATTCTCTCCCCGACCACCTATCTCTGCATTTACCACAATAAATGTGCCGTGGTTTTGTAAACTCGTGTATGTCTCCTTGCCTTTCCGTTGTGGCCTACGAGCCGGTCATAACAAAGAGTAAGTTATTTTTACCTGTAATAAACTACTACTGTTTGATGAGAAATCAAATCATGGTTTGCTATATATGAATGATATGTTATAGGAGCAAATAATTCAGGGAAGAAAGGATAGGCCTACTAAGTATTTCCATTAAACTTTATTTTTAGAAATGTACAAAATGAACATAAATATACATATATACACACGGTATATCATCCATTCCTCCCCGCATCTTGCCTGGGCGCAGCCGGTGCCTTTTAGCACGAGGCCTCAGTAGTAGTAGAAGTCCCGTCCCCGTCATGTATTGTCCGCCAGGATCTGGCTGGACGAAATCAAATGCAAATCACAAAATATTAGAGAAACTTAGTTGTTTTAGATTCGTTAGTAGTAGTTGTGGTAGGAGTGTGGATCTATCTAATGAACAGCTTGCCTGCTAATATGCTAACCTAGCTTTGTTTACCTTGGTAGCTAACACGATATGAACGTTAGCTTGGAGGAACGGCAACTATAATGAGTGTAATAAAACTACTATGAACAAAAGCTAGTGGTTCATATTAGGCTAGCAATAACGTGTTTATAATTGCAATAGTATACGGGTATTCTGCTACGTTCGGTCATACATTGTAACTTGCATGAATACATTGTTTTGCGCTAGCATACAGCTAGCCTCGTTAGCTATACATGTACATGTACTGTCACAATGTACGGTAAATCACCCGGAGTATACTGTATGAGTATTCCGTGTGTGTGACTGCAGACATTCTCCTGCCATGACAAACATGTAAGGCCATCTGCTGACATTGTAGTTGATATATTTAAACGCTAGCAACGTAGCATAACAAAAATGTTTTTCCGACCAAACCTAGGTCTAGCTCCGTGGGTTAGATCGGTAGCATACACGCTACGCCAGCTATAATGTAATTACGTTTCGCGACTGACCGCACGGCAAATCACCCGGAGTATACTGTCAATAGGTATTTTGTGTGTGAATGCAGACATTCTCCTGCTATGAGATACATGTATGCAAGGCCATCTGCTGATATTAGAGTTGATATATGGAAACGCTAGCAACTTAGTTAGCACAGTTAGCACTGTGTCAATGGCTTAGCAGTCCAACACAGTTTACACATTTAAACAGTCTTGTTTGATAAATACACAAATAACAATGCAAACTTACAGGTTGTGTACCCAATCTTCCCCTGCTCCAAACGGTCCAAACAAGCTGTGCTGTGCATATCCGGCCTCAAACTGGGCAATGTTTTGGAAGCTTTCGTCTGTGAAATGCCGGTTCTTCGAACCTCTGAAGGAACAGTGTTAAAAAGACATTTCAACCACTGACTTCGTCGTGGTTCTTCCGTCGGTAGGACAAACAGCTCAGATTTCTCCTCACATTTCAGGAAACAGGTCCTTGGCATTGGCATGACTGGATCGATTGTGAACTGAACCAGAGCTTCCAACAGTAAATGTTAGGCTGGCAGAGGGTGCGGCCAGCGCCGCTGGGTGTGGCCATAGCTCTTCGGGATTGGTCCATTTCGTTCCGGGTACCGCATGACATCAGGCCGTACCCGGAACTAAATGGAAGACTCAAATGGGCAGTGACGTATCTCCAACGAGGCGTTTTGGGGAGGTATTTTCTGTGTTAGAGTTTTACTCGCTACAGGGTGTACTTTGAGGGTTTTGACTCTGCACACCGTTTACATGCATAAAAACCTTCATAACACACAAGGGGACGGGTAATAACCGGAAAAGCATGACATGGGAGCTTTAATAACAACAATACAAAATGAACTGTCCCAGGTGTAGGGATAGGCTCAGCAGCAGACATTGTTAACAGTGGCAACTATAGGGAGGAAGACCTGTTGGCTTTCACTAGCTGGGAAAGCACTTCCAGAAACCCATTCTGAAAAGAGGTTTGCCGCTCATCCTGGCGCTCCTGGCGCCGCTCGCGCTGCTCCGACAATTCATCCTGGCGCTCGTGGCACCGCTCCGACAGTTCATCCTGGCGCTCCTGGTGCTCCATCTGCCGCGTCAACACTTCAGCCTGGCGCTCCATCATCGTGAGCATCTTGTCCTCCGTTTCCTGGGCCTTGCTTAACAGCACCATCTGATCCCCGTGCATTGACTCTCTGACCACGGCACGCCGGTCCTCCATCGCCTCGACGGTGTCAAACAAATTCACATCCCGTGCCCGCTTTCCTAAGAGGGAAAATAAGCAAGATACAAGATCTGTTTAGTCGCCATGTAGTCACTGTGTGTGTGTGTGTGTGTGTGTGTGTGTGTGTGTGTGTGTGTGTGTGTGTGTGTGTGTGTGTGTGTGTGTGTGTGTGTGTGTGGTGTGTGTGTGTGTGTGTGTGTGTGTGTATTTGTAGCTACCGCTCAAAGTGCCCTTATTTATTGTTTTGTATTTTTGAAGAGTGCTTCATGTATGCTTGAACTTTGTTTAATTTTGTTGAGGCAAGTTTTCTTACCGGAAGTCATGTGACCTCTAGCCCGGATGTTTACAATGTTTGTGAGAGAGTAAAAAGGGCGCGTAAATGTGTAAACGCCGGTCTAGGCGAATACGTTTTCACGCTGTTTCATAATTGTACCAAGAAGGAAATAAATGTGATTGTGAACATCAGTTCGATGCGTAATGTTCTTTCAAGACCAAGTTACAGTGTGTGTACCTTTGCGTTTGGTTGCTGGAAAGGGGGACGAGCAAGCGCTGTGATCTGGAGGGGAAAGCTCGCTTGTTTCCAATCCTGACAGTTGTCCAGCCTCGCCTGAAACACACGATTAGTGCCATGAGTTAGTGAAGCAAATTACAGAAACACTGCACACTTATTCACAAGTCAAAACGTTTTCATAGCGGCCGAGAATATCTAGCTAGCTAAATGTTATTAGCCAGCTCGGGGCCGGCCTGCTAACAGTGTTAGCCAGTTCAGCCTAGCATGGCTAGCTCGATCTACTGAGCAAATAAAAGTACATCTGAGACCATTATTGTGCAGATTAAAACCCCAGTGCATGTAGTTGATTTTACCTTCGTCGTGGTCGTGTCGTTGGCCACCGTTTGAGCGGCCTCCCACAGCATCGTGCCCGAATCGAAGGTTGATGCTGTGCCGGAGAATGAAGGTCTGTGGCCGAGCAGAGCATCCAAGCGCTCGTACCATTTACTGGTCTTCCGGTCGTTACCACTCTTGTTGTTATAGTCTTTAATTTTTTTGTAGTCCTGCCGGAGTTTCTTTATTTTTAGCCGGCATGCACTGGCGCTGTGCACGATTCCCAGCTCGAGTAACTTTTTCGAACAACGCTCGAACATTTTGGAGTTGGGTACTGCCTTCAGTAGCATTCCCTGGGTTGCGTCCTCGGAGTAGATTTCCAGAAGCGCCGACACCTCTTCATCACTCCACCGCTCCGATGATTTATTGATGCTTGCCATAACTGCTTTCACAACAAACTGCTCTCCGTTGGTGCACTGGGTTGATATAGCGAGCAAATAAAATGGCGGCTCTACAAAACATTTCAGAGTTTTACGGGGCGCGGTTTGCAATTCGCCCAGCCAATCAGAACTGGGGCACTTTTTTCCCCCAGGAAAGTACCATCTCTCAGCAGGCACTAAAAATGGGGGTAAAAGTTCCCGGCACTCAGTACTTTTTTGGTGTGAACGCGACATAAGGGGTACTAACGGAACTAAACGCGAAAAGTACGGGGAAAAGTACTCCGGTGTGAACGCGCTAATGGAGCTAACAGTGATTCACTGGAACAAAAATGTCCAATGAAAACTTTCGACTCACCAAAATAGTGATGGCAGTTTGACACTGAAGCTTCGATACGTGCTTCCAACCCTGGACTTCTTGTTTTATAGAAGCAGTGCTTCGAAGCTTGCTTCAAATCACGTGACATATGACGTCCGAAGCAGCAACTGCTTCATTCCTGAATGAATCACTTGACTGGTTCGCGGTGCAATCACGCCATTCAATGCACTCGTCTCGATTCTGACAGGTGACAGGTTGAAACAGTTTCGAATTT
Source organism: Trematomus loennbergii (assembly GCA_012861695.1). Classification (NCBI taxonomy): domain Eukaryota; kingdom Metazoa; phylum Chordata; class Actinopteri; order Perciformes; family Nototheniidae; genus Trematomus; species Trematomus loennbergii. The sequence goes on from JAAOOA010000107.1 coordinate 166,120, forward strand.
GAGTGCTTTATAACCGCTCTAAACAATGCGCAATGTGTGGGTTGTTGTCATAGTTTGCGTTGCTGTTGAGTTGTTGTTGGTATTGCATTTGTATTGGATCATTATAGAGCCAGCCAGGAAGAAAGATACTTCGTTCTGGCTCGGGAAGCACTTCAAAATGTGGAGAAGTTGTGAACAAAAAGACAATTATTAAGACTCTCTTCTCAATAACCCAATACACACAATTATCAATCTTTAATTGTAATAAGAACATGATATTCAGTCTTAAGCCGCGTTCACACCGGAGAACTTGTCCACATACTTTTCGCGTTTAGTTCCGTTAGTACCCCTTATGTCGCGTTCACACCAAAAAGAGCACTTAATCCCGGGAACTTTTACCCCCATTTTTAGTGCCTGCTGAGAGATGGTACTTTCCTGGGGGAAAAAAGTGCCCCAGTTCTGATTGGCTGGGCGAATTGCAAACCACGCCCCGTACAACTCTGAAATGTTTTGTAGAGCTGCCATTTTATTATCTTCGCATTAGCATTATTAGCATTAGCATTCGCCCAGCGCACAAACACAGAGAGACTAACTTATGGTAACACAAAAGAAAACATGGGAGCGGTGGAGTGATGAGGAGGTGTCGGCGTCCTGGCGTTTTACTCAATTACGCAATTTGGGGTGAAGTGTCTTGCCCAGGGACACAACGACATGCTGACTGCAGTGGGGTTTGAACCTGTGACCATCTGATCCCAAGGCTCTATCCACTGCGCCACTGCGCCACACGCCTCCATAGTATACGCCGTGAAATTGTTTGCGGCCTGCCAGTAAACCCAAAGCAGAAGAAGACGAAGTGACGTCAGCGGGTCATTTGCGTAATCTTCCCTCAGGGAATTTATTAACCTATTTTCGAAACAATTGTCCAAGTGGTTCGATGCTTCATTCAAAGCTTCATTTGTCCATCACTACACCAAAACACTGTTGGTTAATCTCTATACCGTCTACTGGGTTTGCCGACCGTGTGGATGGTATTTTTAAACTTTTTTACATCAACTTTTACGTATATTTACTCGTTCTCATCTGTTGCTCCGTGTTCCTCTCTCTCTCCTGCTAGCTGCCTGGCTGCTGAGCACAGATCCCTTAAAGGGAAAGGGCCGTTGCTATTTTGTCATCCTACTTTCATTTATTTTATTCTTAAAAGGATGATATCATTGACCAATTTTAAACTCGTATTTTAATAAAATAACTTAATGACTTTTATGCTTTTTAAGAAGGGCAGGAACTGGATATGAGATGTTTAGGGAACATCTGTGGATTGTAAAGTTTGCATGTCATATACATATATAGTATCTGTACTTTTAATGCCATTAATGTTTAAAAAATAATGGGAAAACAATGTTTTACATGTTTTAACCGAGGAATATTTTAAAGCGTTTTATCATGTCACAGTTTATTTATTGTATTCTCTGTGTGAGTAAAGAAGGCTGTGAGATTTGACTCCAAAAAGAGAGTAAGTGAGTCTTGGGCTGTAACAAAAAGCTGGGAGTGGAGACGAGGGGTATGAAAATATAACAATCATTTAATAGTTGATCCAAAAACAGACAGCCGCGGTGCGAGGCTCACACGGGGAGTGTGCGAGAGGAATGAGAGAGCCCCTCCATCCATCCATCTATCTATCTATCTATCTATCTATCTATTTATCTATCTATCTATCCAACCAAGTCTCACGGCATTTCGTGTTATAGTCACGACATGTAATCTATTGATTCGTGTTCACCAACACGATATTCCACTTTTTTTCCTGTCACACAGAACAATTTTAAAAGCAATTTATTTCCAGAATATTGAAATCTGTATTTTTAAAATATTTTTCTCCTTCTAATTTGTTAATCTTTTCTAAATAACACACTGTTATTTACTCAACAATAACACACAATTATCCTTGTTTTAATTTATTTGTTTAATTCTATAATCTCTGGCTTTTTTTGGCGTCCGTCAGGAACTGAATTTATCGTAGAAAGGAAAAAAGTGTGGCAAATAAATGAAGTGGGAATTAAAACAAGTATGTATCTGAACGAAAAGTACTGCAATTATCTCAACATTTACACAGATGGTTCTAAGAACAAGGAAGAGTGTGTTGGAGTTGGTATATATGTCCCAGACTTTAAAATATCGATCTCAAAAAGAGCGTCTGATCAACTATCAGTGTACACAGCAGAAATGCTGGCAGTAATAATAGGATTACAGTGGGTTGAAGAGGTCAGACCGGATAGGGTGGTGATATGCACAGATTCATTGTCCATATTCAAAAGCATACAGTCAACAACTGCCAGAGAAGACATTCTCATAGAACTGAACCACAGCATGTTAAGACTTCACAGAGGCGGCATAGATCTGCAGTTCTGCTGGGTGCCTGCTCATGAGGGGGTGAAAGGGAACGAGTGTGCTGATGAGGGGGTGAAAGGGAACGAGTGTGCTCATGAGGGGGTGAAAGGGAACGAGTGTGCTCATGAGGGGGTGAAAGGGAACGAGTGTGCTGATAGATGAGCAAATAGTGCACTACAAAAGGAAATCACATTACCAGTTCAACTTGGAGAAGGAAAGGAAAAGCAGTCATTCGGAAGAAAGGGATGGAGATCTGGCAGAAAAGGTGGGAGAAAGACCAGAAAGGCAAAGAGTATCATAAAGTTCAAAAGACAATCACAATTAATATTTATAAAGAAAGAAACAGAAGGGAGGAAATCATGATAGCTAGACTCAGAATAAATCACACAGCATTTAATGGTACGCTGTATGTCATGGGGAAAAGTGACAGTGATAAGTGTGGGAGCTGTGGAGTAAAAGAAGACGTGGAACATATCTTGTTACATTGTGACATCTATAAAGCTGAAAGAGTAAACTAAAGGATAAAGTGATAGAGGCAGAGAGGGAGTGGAGTGTGGTTGGTGTTTTGGGAACAGAGGGAGAGGGAGTAAGAGCTACCAGAAAGGCACTGTTCACCTTTCTGAGTGAAACTGGGCTAAGAATGTAACATTAGGTCAGGTAAGATCATAGATTTGTATTTGTTGTTTCATTTATTTTATGTTTTTGTTTATTTGTTTATTTGTTTTATTTATTTTATGTTTTTTGTTTATTTGTTTATGTTTTGATTAGATCATAGATATATACGTCCATGAGTTAAGAGATGGAATGATATGATGATTCACACTCACGTACAGTAGGTGGCGGTATGCACCTTTAAAGTTGTTTGCAATCAGCCAAACACCGAGAGAAGAAGAAGAAAGAGATGGGAGGCGGGGCTTAAAGGAAAACTCTACTGCGCATGCTCTGTGGGCCCAAATCTGCGTACTTCTGCTCTCGACCATGCTCTCAGGCAGGATCCAGTTCTTGTAAAACTTCCATCGGTCGGAGTCTCTATCAGCTCTCATTCATATATATCTGTGAATAGAACCCGTTTCTCTCAGGAGAAGAAGAGACGAGAGGAGCTTTAGAACAATTCCACCTCTTCATCCGGGTCCTTATCTGCTGCTAGCTGCTACATGCTAGGTGGCTAATTGTAGTCGGTGAACATCTGAACTGAAGAACAAAGAGGAGCAGAAACACCGGGTAATACTGAGTACTTTTACTATAATACTGTGTACTTTTACGACTGATATTACTGAGTACTTTTACTATAACACTGAGTAGTTTAATACTGATAACACTGAGTAGTTTAATACTGATAACACTGAGTAGTTTAATACTGATAATACTGAGTACTTTTACCGCTGATACTTCAGCATGAGGCTAACAATAAGGCTGTACTTTTACTGCTGGTACTATAGTACATGAATGTTCGTCTTATATATCTTGCACTGAGAGAGGTGTTTAGTAATAAAAGTAAACGAGATTTCACCACTGTGTACTTTGAGACAAATGGTATATTTCAGAGGTGGGAGAAGTACTCAGATCTTGTCAGTGAGTAAAAGTAGCATCAACATATAGTGAAAGTAGCGACAGTAAAAGTAGTCATTGTGCAGATTGGTCCATTTCAGAATAATATATATGATATGTTTTATAATGATTGATCATGAAAGTGTTCTCAAAGCTGGTAAAGGTGCAGCTAGTTTGAATGACTTTGTATACTGCAGGGTAGCTTGTGGATTTACTCCAGGTGGAACTAAAGTCTGATTTAACACTTGATTACATTTCACATCATTCATCCACATCTGTGAAGTAACTAAATGTATTAAATACATGTAGTGGAGTAAAAGTACACCATTAGTATATAGTTGTACTTAAGTACAGTACTTGAGTAAATGTACTTCCCACCTCTGCTGCTAAGCTACTTCTTAGCTGTAGATTGGTTTTGTGTTGACTGTAGTGTTAATACTTATTTCAGAGACCCAGCAGGAGAAGGAGCACTGAGAGCAGCATGGAGGAGAACAAAGAGACCCCCAGAACTCAGGTCAGTGTTCACTTCATCACAATATATTCCTAACACTGTTATCCCTTACACTGGGGCACATTTGGGTTATTTAACCAGTTGAGCCCCGAGCCTGTTTTTCAGGCATCAGGCTCGAAAATGACATTCCCAGAACAATTGACTATATCTTCACTTCTAAAAGGGGTAAATTAATAATCTTTTTTCTCAGAGCAATGATAAACCTGTGAGTTGGATGTAGAAAAGTCAGAATCAATATAGAATTATTTTAAAGTAAATTCAGATTGAACATAGTAAAAATAAAAAGGTAAATGATAGTGTCCGTCCAAAATAAACCATTACTTATAGTGAAAACTACCCTTGAATGATGGGATAGTAGACTAAAAGCTTTAGGAATACAAATTATAACATATAAGTACCCTGTATCAAGATTGATGCAAAACAAGTGACATTTGACCTTTTTAGAGAGATTTAGAAAAGAAAACTCACTTCTGGGGATATTTGGCTGCATTTTCCATATCTCTGGCCCCCCTCGGTCGATTTGATGATTGACACCTCTTTTTAACCGTTAGAGCCAATAGAATGAAGGGTAAGTTCCTAAAATCCATCTAAACATTACCCATTGGTGAATGAGTGATGCATAGCCAGAATGCCCAAAACCGGAAGCTGTCATACACTCTCGTAGCAGCTAAGTTTGTTCTGTGCTAAGTGCGTTAGCATTTTTTCGCTCAGAGCTAATTCAGAGCCTTTGTTATTTCGTTTAGCTAGAAATGGTTAATATTGTCTGATAGCTGAGTTTCTTCCCGTTAAGTGGATATGACACATTCATAGTTTATTTTACAGGTTAAGCCCTGTACCAGGGACAAAACGCATCATCTGCAGGAAACAGCGTCTGAGTATGGGCTCAGAACAGTCTCATAATACACACATGCACACAGAAGGATTCACACTTGTATTTCATGATCCACACTTGTGTTTTTCAATGCACACACAAATGTGTTCCTTTTCATATACATGTACATAAAATCCAAATACAGAAAAAAGTTTTACATATGTATTTTTGATCCTTCGTGTGTGGGTTTTTTGAGACTCCCCTGACGGTCACCCGATTCGTACTTGTAATTTTTTCTATCTATAGCCAATCAGATGTCTCCTCAATTCTAAGCCAATCACATGAGCGCGCCCCCACGAGGGTAGATTTCTTGCGTTCATGACACTTCATATACGCATTTTGCGCTGTCCGGAGCAGGGTTTCCGCGGACAGAATTGATTTTACCGGACAAATTTGAAACTTACCGGTCATGTTTCAATAATAATAATAAGAAGAAGAAGAAGAATTGTGTAGCAGAGTTTCCGTTAGCAGGTAATTACCGGACTCTGACCGGATATGGCTAATAACACGGGAGTAAGGATCATCTCTTTTCCTCTCTCCCTCCCTCTCTCCTGACAGCCCGTCAGTTTCTCATGCAGCTCGCTAAAACTTCACTCGCGTTTATGTCCATATGGATCAGATCCAGCTCTCCTGATCGGCCTTTATAGAGAGCACCGATCAAACTATTAAGAGTGAATATCGGCCGATAATGACGGCGGGGCTCCCCCCGTTGACAGTTCACTGTCTAGCACTGGCTTCGTAGTGCACTGATCGATTAGGCTAAGCTAACCTGTAGCTGCTCCCTCCACACTCACAACAACTTCATACAGACATAAATAAAGCAGCTGTATTCGCCATACAGGAAACACACATTTAAAACGGTTTTGCCTGCCGTTTTTGTGTACACAAGCATTCATTAAAGGTTCGGAAAGTGGCACTGTACCGTAATAATATAAAGGCTTGTATTTGCGTGCATTTCGTGCTCGGAAAGTGGCAATGTACTGAGAGTGGAGGTGTCCTGAGATTAGCGTGTGCAGGCAGGCTCCATGGACCTGTCAGCTCCGGACAGCGTAAAATGCGTACATGAAGCGCTACGTCATGAACGCAAGAAATCTACCCTCGTGGGGGCGCGCTCATGTGATTGGCTTAGAATTGAGGAGACATCTGATTGGCTATAGATAGAAAAAATTACAAGTACGAATCGGGTGACCGTCAGGGGAGTCTAAAAAAAAACACACATGAATGCACAGCGATCCATGCACAGAAAGCGGTTTGTGTTTGTAGGTGCAGCGGTTTTCAACGGAAAACAAATATGTGAGGATCAAAAATACATATGTAAAACTTTTTTCTGTATTTGGATTTTATTTACATATATATGAAACGGAACACATTTGTGTGTGCATTGAAAAACAAAAGTGTGGATCCGGAAATACAAGTGTGAATCCTTTTGCGGATCATGAAATACAAGTGTGAATCCTTATGTGTGCATGTGTGTATTATGAGACTGTTCTGAGCCCATATCTGAGGGCTTCTTAATATTTAATAAACTATGAATGTTTCATATCCATGTAACGGGAAGGAACTAACTGATGTGAACAATTTTTAGAACAAAAAAAACCCACAAGACTAACGCTGAGCGAAAAAATGCTCACGCCGTTAGCACAGAACTCGCGGTATAAAACCCTTATTACTTATCGTAAATGCAAATCCAACCCATCGATTAGCATTATGAGATTACACAGACATCACACCACGTAGCATTAGGTAGCCAACACGGCAATATGTCTTACCTTTGTTGTTGTCTTCAATAGCATTCAAACGATAAAAACGCTGCTGAAGGTTAATCCATAGTGTCTGTGTCACTTTGAAATGATTTCTGATAATCCATTAGCAATAACCCTAGTTTTCAGATTTCAGAGCGTAATATTTCGCTTGTGCGCATAGCCCCCACTTCTCCATGGTAATATTGGTGTGTGTGTATATGGAAATTCCCCTTCGATTCTATTGGCTCTAACGGTTCAAAAGAGATGTCAATCATCAAAATCGACCAATGGGTTCCAGAGAAACGGCAAAGACGCCCATTTCCACCCAAATGACCCCAGAGGTGGAGTTTTTTCTCTCTAAACCTCTAAAAAGGTCAAATGTCACTTGTTTTGCATCAATCTTGATACAGGGTACTTATTATATGTTATAATTTGGATTTCTAAAGCTTTTAGTCTACTCTCCCATCATTCAAGGGTGGTTTTCACTATAAGTAATGCTTTATTTTTGGACGGACACTATAATTTAAATTGTTTTACTATGTTCAATCTGAATTTACTTTAAAATAAAAATAATCTATATTGATTCTGACTTTTCTACATCCAACTAGTGTTCATTTCATTGACTAAAACTATGACGAAATATGTTCGTCAACGACCTTTTTTTCCATGACTAAAACGAGATGATGAGACGGCACAGACGGCAGTAAACAATAACTGTAACGAAATCAACATGCAATATCGTTGGCGAAAAGTGACGAGACGAAAATGTAGTTTACTAAATAAAAACGGTAGTTACATATGTAACTACGGTTCTATGAATACTGGATGACCGCCAGAGGCGGTGCTTTAGCACTGGATATCTTCTGTCTCGCGCATGCGTAGGTCGAATATTTATATCAACAAAGTCACGTGTGACCTCGTATGACCCCGGAAGGCATAAGTTCCGGTGTTGTCAACGAGTTCAGTTCTATGGAATCTTCTCGCGGAAAAACGAAATTCCGAGTGACCAAGAACTCTGGCGGTCATCCAGCTTTAGCACTGGATGACCTATACCAACAGAGTCACGAGGAAGTCTGAATACTCACCTATAAGGATGGCCTAGACGGACTCTGCAGGAGGACCACACCCAGCGGGTGAGGGGCGGCAACATTCACCCTGTAGTATCTGGCGAATGTGCTCGGAGATGCCCATGTGGCCGCAGCACATATGTCCTCCAGGGGCACACCTCTCAAGGTCGCCCCTGACGTGGAGACACTCCTGGTAGAGTGGCACTTTACTCTGGGTGGCAAGGGACGGTCATTCGCCCTGTATGCCTGGGCAATGACGTCCACGATCCAGTGGGACAAGTGCTGTTTTGAGAGCGCACAGCCCCTTCTAGGACCACCGTAACACAAAAAGAGCTGTTCAGACTGACGCATGCCTGCCGTAACAGTTAGCTTGAACGAAAAACACTCAGCTTAACTGGACGATAGAACAGGTAAGGAAACAAATGTATGTAGTGAGAGGGGGCAGAGACGCTCCCTTCACTAGCGCCGTAACAGTTAGCTTGAACGAAAAACACTCAGCTTAACTGGACGATAGAACAGGCAAGGAACCAAATGTATGCAGTGAAAGGGGGGGCGGAGACCAGAGTTGGGTGTTACTGTAATAATATTACTTTTGTCGGTAACGGAGTAGTGGAACGCGTTACTTTTATAATTCAGTAATCACACTACAGTTACTAACATTGCCCCGACACGCGTTACTTCGTTACTTTTATAAAATCAGTCATCAATCACACTGACAGACAAGAGGGGTTTCCGCCGCAGGTTTATATGTACGTAATCTGCGCGACTTGCACGTCCACACCTCCGCGTGCAGTGCTCCATAAACATGGCTGAGTCAGCGATAACTTTCGAGGGGTGGAGGTATGCCCATTATTTTGAGTTCGTCCGAAGAATAGTCAGGAATGTGACGGTGAGGTGCAAACTGTGTCCAGGCCAGAAGCTGTTATCCACTGCTGTAAACACCACGTCAAACCTCAACAAACACCTGCAAAGAACACATGCTAAGGTGAAGCTAATAGCTACGGTGGCCCGGAAGTGCAAGACACCACAGCATTTCAGAAAACACCACAGCATTTCAGAAAACACTACAGCATTTCACAAAACGCCGCAGCATTTCACAAAACACTACAGCATTTCACAAAACGCCGCAGCATTTCAGAAAACGCCACAGCATTTCAGAAACACAACAGCATTTCAGAAAACACCACAGCATTTCACATTGGACGGAAAGGGTATTCCTTTAGGGAGAACACTTCTTGTTTGTGATTGGACAGAGCCAGCCATAGAAGCACTGCTGTGATTGGTTGTTTTTGCTGCCAGTCAAGAAATGACACTTCGTGATTGGTCAGCACCCGACAGCGCAACATGTCCCAACCTATGGTCCCAACACATCAACCGTTACCTGTTAGCACACACTCAGGGCTCACAGCTCCTCATATCTGTTCAGAAACTGGACAAAAGTTAAAAAAGTACAAACCACAGACTGTCTGTCATGGCGAATACAGTCACTGCTTTATTTATGTCTGTATGACGCTGTTGTGTGTGTGGACGGAGCAGCTACAGGTTAGTTTAGCCTGATCGATCCGCCCCCTCTCCAGCACGTCTTGTTTGAATGACAGGAGTAAACACTGACAGCTGCGGTGAAACTCAGCGATTAGAGCAATGCGAAAAAACCATGATTTAATGCTTTATTAATTCATGGTTTTTAAGGGGCTTATCTCCATGTAAATGCTATAGACTACCCAATATTCGCATCGCTCTAATCGCTCGAGTTTCACCGCGGCTGTCAGCTGTGTTTGCTCCTGTCATTCAAACAAGACGCGCTGGAGAGGGGGCGGGGCGTATCTCCATGTAAATTCTATGGGAGATACCAACTACAACAAAATGAACATATTGTAGCGTCTCGCTACAGGAACACAGCGAGGCTTGGTTTGTCCTTTATCCGGGAGTTTATTATACAGATCACAGGTTACTGTTGGCCATAACCACGCCAAACAATCCACTAACTCTGTCGTATATCCTCACTCTCCGTCACATATTCCCCTAACTCCTCTCTCGCTTCCCGCGTCTCCCCCTCCCGGAACCTCCCTCTTCCAGCCCCAACCAACCAGACAACACTCTCCCACCCAAACCCACAGCTACAGGTCACAAGAACCGTCCATCAAAACAGTGGCACGTTCACTGACACTCTGTAAAATGCAAACAAATTCTGAACAACAAACACATCAAACATCAACATTATAACCAGTCCGTTACAATATTGACCGTGATTTAATTGTAATACACGTTTCAAAGTGATGCCGAAGTAACTACATACTGATACCGGTTAGTAAAAACCATGAATTAATGCTTTGACAAGTCTGCAGACAAGACGGCAGGCGAAAAGCTTTTAAAATGCGTGTTTTCTGAATGGAATCGGATCCATCAGGCTAAACTAACCTGTAGCTGCTCCGTCCAAACTCACAACAACGTCATACAGACATAAATAAAGCAGCGACTGTATTCGCCATGACATAGACAGTCTGTGGTTTGTACTTGTTTAACTTTTGTCCAGGCGTTTTGTGAAATGCTGCGGCGTTTTGTGAAATGCTGCGGCGTTTTCTGAAATGCTGTGGTGTCTTGCACTTCCGGGCCACCGTAAATAGCTAAGGACCCCCGAACCCAGAGTGAGGATGTTGTGAGTCGCCGCCGCCGATTCCGAAGCAGCACAAATTAGAATTTGGAGGACCGGTAACCAAAGCAGAGATGGACAGGCTTGTAGCATCCTTCATAGTAGAGGTAATGTTGCCCATTTGCACAGTGGAATCACCATCGCATCGTTCAGAGATATACTGCGCAAAATACAGATAGCAGGAGACAGAGGACAGCCATAGTCAGAGCTATCTGGATCAGTCTTATGCGACAATGGAAACTGAACTAAAGAGAACATTTGAAACTTTAGCAGTCTGCGTGATCTGCCTGTAGGGAGGGGCGGGCCGGCCCTGCGAGTTAAGTAACGAGTAAAGTAACGAAGTAGTGTAATATATTACTTTTTTTTAAAGTAATATGTAATATATTACTTTTTTTTAGTAACGACCCCATCTCTGGCGGAGACGCTCCCTTCACTAGTGCAGTAACAAATTAGCGAGAGCCCTCGGCTAACTTGTACACAATTATCTCATTAGCTTGAGAATAGATAGCACAATCAGCGATAAATGGTAGCGATCTCACCGGCTGACGTGCAGGAGCGTCCGCTCTTTACCGGTCCGGAGCTCCTGGGGTCCGAGCGGTGAACACCGCGGTCCCCTCCCTTGGGAGGGCGGACAGCTCGTCGCAGCCTTTGGAGGGCGAGCGTTTCTAGCCCGCAGCTCCGATCGCAAGGCTACAGGCGATGAGCTAGAATTTTCAATAAGCTAGCTTGGCTTCTACTCATAAAGTAGTAACCTGCGCAGCGAGAAGATGAAAAAGAACTGAACTCGTTGACAACACCGGAACTTATGCCTTCCGGGGTCATACGAGGTCACACGTGACTTTGTTGATATAAATATTCGACCTACGCATGCGCGAGACAGAAGATATCCAGTGCTAAAGCACCGCCTCTGGCGGTCAGTAAGTATGAAATAGAACTGCCAAAATCTCTCTTTAGACGAAATATTATCAAAGATAACGTTATATCTCTGATAATCAGTTTTTCTCCCAGCAGATCCATTTCCGGTGCTGTGGCTGGGCAGCAGCTGTGTGTCTGTGCTGCGCGAGGCGGTACATTTGAATTACACCAGGCCAGCGGCACACTGTGAACTGTCAGGAAGACTCGGGTCTAAATGGGAACAACAGGGCTTGGCAGTGGTCGCGTTAACCGAATACCCCCCGATTAGGACAAGATATAATCTTATTGTGAAATAAATTTGACTAAAATGACAAATTATTGGTTTTGGCTAGACTAGTTTGACTGAAATGTTCTATATAATCTGATGACTAAAAAAGACTCAACCGTTTTCATTGACAAAAAGTAGACTAAAATAATTAGTTTTCTTTGACTAAAATAAGACTAAAATGCTCAGACTTTTAGTCGACTAAAACTTGACTAAATAAAAACAGGATGAAGGTGACTAAATATGACTAAAACGGAAATTTAACACAGGACCAAGACTCAACTAAATAAAAAAATAGCTGACGAAATTAACACTACATCCAACTCACAGGTTTATCATTGCTTTGAGAAAAAAGATTATTAATTTTCCCCTTTTAGAAGGGAAGTTATTGTCATTGAGACCTGAAAAACAGGCTCAGGGCTTAACAGGTTAACTGGTTAAGGACTTTAAACCTGTACTTTTATTTAATGAGAAAACAAACTTGAAAATTGTGGGGTTTATTTTACAGACTCTTATTTTTGTTTTAAGATATATATACCTGCACCAAGGCCTCTCACTGACTCTTTATCTGTTTGTCTTTTTTAGAAACAGAGAAGAAGAAAGGAACCCAAACTTTTCAGCTGTGACCAATGTGGGAAAACCTTTTCTGATAAAGGTCATCTTAAGATCCACGAACGCATTCATACTGGAGAGAAACCATACAGCTGTACCCAGTGTGGGAACACCTTTACTCATAAAAGTAGTCTTAAGATGCACGAACGGATTCATACCGGAGAGAAACCATACCTCTGTGAAGAGTGTGGGAAAACATTCACTACATCAAGTCAACTCACAAGCCATCATCGTATTCACACTGGAGAGAAACGATACAGCTGTACCCAGTGTAGGGACACCTTTTCTGATAAAGGTAATCTTAAGATGCACGAACGCATTCATACTGGAGAGAAACCATACAGCTGTACCCAGTGTGGGGACACCTTTTCTCAGAAAGGTAGTCTTAAGATGCACGAACGCATTCATACTGGAGAGAAACCACACAGCTATGAAGAGTGTTGGAAAACTTTCAATACATCAAGTCAACTCACAATCCATCGTCGTAGTCACACGGGAGAGAAACCATTCTGTTATGAGCAATGTGGGAAAATCTTTTCTCAAAGTGGTCATCTTAAGAGCCACGAACGCACTCACACTGGAGAGAAAGTGTGACACATTTACAGACATGTCAATGTGACCAGTGTGACAAAGCATTCACAAGATCTGACTAAAAGTCCATCAGCACTCACTCTGCCTCCATCTGATCCTTTTCTGAGTCAAGCCAGCATTCCTCCTGCTTTTCTCTAAATGGAAAGCTGACCAACAGTGACTTTACGTTCTAATAAACATGTTGTTTATGGACTACATTCAGACCTCCCAAAATCCTGCTGTCCTCACACACTTAGCTCTATAGAGGCTCTGGTTCATAAAAACGTTTTTTTTATTTGGTTAAACCAGCCTTTTCACATTTTTCTGTGTGTAACGTTCATTGAATCGTTTTTTTTCCATGTTTCGGTTCAATTGAAAGGTTTGAGTTGCTTTTTGGTAATTTTTTATTGTATTTACTTCAAGTGATGTTCAAAACATTATGACACATTAGGTATGAGAAGTGATAAAGTACTTTTGTGAAGTTCTTGTTTTGTTTGAACAAACCATGTTCTAGTGAAAGTCTGATATAATAATTTCTCATGTTATTTGACTTCATTGTGACGGCCATTAGTTTTCTGTGTTCTCAGTAAATGTGATTCTTGCTGCTGTAATAATCTGAGCTGTAAACTTAAAACTTGTTTTCTAGTTTCTCATTAAACTTGTCGACACAAAGAGACTCTTTGACTCATCATTAGAAACTGTTTAATACCTTATGACTTCAAATACTTTGCATTATATTTTTAAGCTTGTTCTTGGTTTACAGCAACAAATAATAGAACAGAATTAAAATATATATACATATAGTATTCTGATTAGTTTTATTTATTTAGTCATTTATATTTTCGTTTGTCGTTTTCCCCTTTTATTATTTTGTATAGGTATTATTATAGATTTAAATAATTATTGATATTTGCTTTAAGTCCAATATATTCATCAAATTATCACTTTACTTATTTATCAATGTGTGTATTTATTTATCCTTTTTTTCCATTAATGTTATATTTTATTAGATTTGCATTTAGTCTTTCTCCCTTTTTATTTCTTTTCTTTACTGTAGAAGTGTCCTTGGGTTTATGAAAGGCACTATCTACATTTCAGTTATTATTAAATCATTTAAATTGTAATAAAAGGACCAAAGAAATAAAACAATTATAAGAAAACTTACAACATTAAAATATAGCAGCATCTACATGTAATATAGATATACTCAAAAATAATATTAATACGCATGTATAATAAATGTGCAGTATTGGTATGCTGAGGAAAGCCTTGCAGATATTCAAGAAGGGAACTTTGTGTAAAATGTGCAAAAAAAGACTAAGCTAACTTATTAAATATAGAGAAAAATAAAAACACACGTTAGTTATAGAATAAAAAGACAACAGAGTACACATCCATTATTAAAATTAGTAACAACTAGTGGCAATTTAAAAAAAAAAATAAACATATTACAGTGTTGAGACAGTTATAAAACAAATTGTGAAATGTATAAAACAATGTTTGTTTGTTATATAAAAGTGATAACTGCAGATTTAAGAAGGACAGGAACTGGATATGAGATGTTTAGGGAACATCTGTGGATTGTAAAGTTTGCATGTCATATACATATATTCTATATGTACTTTTAATGCCATTAATGTTTAAAAATAATGGGAAAAAATGTTTTACATGTTGTAACCGAGGAATATTTTAAAGTATTTTATCATGTAACCAGGTTATTTATTTTATTCTCCGTGTACGTAAAGAAGGCTGTGAGATTTGAAAAAACTCCAAAAAAAGAGTAAGTGAGTCTGAAGTTCAGAAATAGTTATTACAAACATATCCTCATTATATTTTCCTACTGTGTGTATGATGAGGGGAGGAGGGGTTCACACCTCCATCCTAATGTTCCTGAAGGTTTCACATCAAGTCTAAGAGGAGTCGTCGCAGAACAATTGCTTCACATTTCAATTTCTAAATGCTCCATACATCTGAGACCCTCAGATCTCACGTCTGTCCCTCCCCATGGAGGGGAGGGTCTGCAGGAAGTGGGGAGGGGTGTGAATGTGCCGTTACCCCTTCCTCCAGCTCCAGTCTCACACCATCATCATCACAGAGCCCCCCATTAATAACTCTGTTCCAAAGACACACGTTAACACACTTTAAAAACTCTACCCCCAAAATGCTATTTTTATATTTTGGTGAGGTCATTCAAGCTGAAGTAACCTCTATGCTAACGACTCTGTCTTTTAGACACCAGAAATAATCTCAACAAATGACATGCATTCTACTTTTCCTTTCATCTTTATTCATTCAGCTCTGAAGAACATTTTTAAATGTCAGCCACATTAAAGCAAGTTTCCTTTTTATTTAGAAATGAAGCAAAACATGTCAGATACTTTTTTCTATTCGAAGGAAACTTGCAACGGTTCAATTGAAAATACTCAGGTGTATATCAGTATTATATTTTGGTGAGGTCATTCAAGCTGAAGTAACCTCTATGCTGACGACTCTGTCTTTTATACACCAGAAATAATCTCAACAAATGACATGCATTCTACTTTTCCTTTCATCTTTATTCATTCACCTCTAAGGAACATTTGTAGGCGTCAACCACAACAGTATACAGTACTAAAAAACAGTATATACAAATGTTAAACAAAAAAGAGCTCAAAGAAAATACTCAAAGGAGGGAAATATAATGGGAAACTAGCAAACAATAATTAAAGAAAGTATGTGTAGTACTTGTTATCTTGGGTTAAGCTATTGGATCAGAATAATTAGATTCTACTGGAGTGGATAGACAGTAAAGTAATTAGACCAGAGACCAGGTGGTTCGGATTGAACAGGCGGCAATTTACTGAATGAAGTTAACAAAAAAACATTAGCATACAACAAAGACAATGAATAATCTTCTGCAGAAGAATCAGAAGTATATCACCTTTCCCTTTTGTTTACTTTCTTTTCCTTTGTCCTTTTACAGGTGAAATAATTACAGTTTCAACATCAATGAAATAAGACAATTGTACCACAAGTCGACCAAGGTACGTTTTAACCGTTTGTTTTTTAGTTCTAATTGAAACTAATAATAAAACAGAAACGGAAATTCAGCTCGTTTTTTCGTTTTTCTGTTCTTACTGTTAAAATAAGTATACCACTCAATGTTTCGTTTCCATAGGTGGGTGGGTCTCCAGTGCCTCCTTGCTTCTGATTGGCTAGTTTGCCCTATGCTTTCGCTGTACTCTTCAAAATAAAGGTTCATACTCTTTGCCTAGACAGTGCGGTGCGTGTTTGCACGAATATACATTGAATACACTGTAAAAAAAATGTTTTTTTACAGTTTTTCCCCAAAAAAAATTACAGTTTTTTATTGTATTTCATAATTACAGAAAATCATATTCAATTTACAAGAATAAACGGTTTATTGAAATGTGTCATGTATTTTAACAAAAAAAAACTGTAGAAATGGAATACATTATTTATCTGTTTTTTAGCAGTTTTTTAGCAGTTTTTAAATGCGAATTTAACAAAACTAACCGTAAAAATAAATGATTTTCTGTTGGCAAAATTAGCTGCATTTTCTGTAATTTTACTAAAAAATACTTTTGTTATGGCTATATATAACTGTCAAATACATAACAAATACTGTTAATACTCATTTAAAAAATGTATAATTGCAAGAAAATATATGAGTAAAGAAAGAAATATTTAGTAATTTTGCTTAATTTAACCACTACTTTACATTGATAAACTGAAAAAACACAGGTATTGACTATCCTATTATAGTAAAAAAAAAACTACATTTTAACACATTTTGACTTTCACTTTATTGCTACATTTGTATTAATTTGAAGATTTAATTGTTAAATATGTGAATTTCATGTTATAAAAACTGTGTAAAACCATAGAGTTAAAAAAAAACTTGACTGTTAGCATGTTGGGTGCGAATTCCTACCAGAGCACAATTCAGATATAAAATGATACTATAACCCACCAGTAACAGCCTGTGGGTTATATAGGAGACATTTGGCTATGCCATGATACATCTATAAACTAGCTCATAGCTGTCAGCATTCACTGCAGGCAAACCTAATGTGACCATTCACTTATGATTTCTAAGTAGAAGAAGAAGAAGAAGAAGAAGAAGAAGATATCATGTATTCATCACTCAGAGGGAAATGTCTTCCCCCACTCTGTTGTGTTTAAACACATTACACACACAGGGAGGATATACTGTACATGCACAAACACACAGAGCATATACATGCACAAACACAACCACATGCGGATAGGAGAGGGGATCGCAGAGAGGCTGCCAGATAGCCGGCGCCAGGGAGCAGTTTTGGTGTTCGGTGCGTTCACAGCCCAAGTAACATTGACCTGCTGATCTCTTTCAACACAAGAAAAAGCTGTGCCAATTTCTGACATCATTTAGCTTTTCAGATGATCAGAGACGCGAAGCTACCGCAAAGTCACTTGTGCAGCTAACGGTGATTGGCAGACAGTATGCAAAAAACATATTGAGTTTCACTGTAAGCGAAAAATGAAAGGATCTAGAAGTTAAATAACATTAGCATCTTCCCCTAGGCCTTATCACACTAGCATAAGCCCATAACATTGAACATGCTAGCAAGCACTTACAGCCAGCCTACTCTGAATATCAAAACCTTGTTAGCAGTTAGTGCTACCACTATGCTAAATTGGTATTAGCATTGCGATTACAGTAAAGCAACTCTACTAACAAACAACCAACTGTTGTGCGTTCACAACCCAAGTAACATTGACCTGCTGATCTGTTTCAACACAAGAAAAAGCTGTGTACATTTCTGACATCATTTAGCTTTTCAGATCATCAGAGACGTGAAGCTACCGCAAAGTGCCTTGTGCAGCTAACACAGAGTGCATTCTCGTAGCGATTGCTACAACTGCACCATGTTTGTTAGGAAAGTAGCTTTTAGAAATGTATCAATGTTCTAAAATGTGTGACTCAATATTTAAAACACAGAGTGATTGGCGCACAGTATGCAAAAAACATATTGAGTTTCACTCTAAGTAAAAAATGAAAGGATCTAGAAGTTAAATAACATTAGCATCTTCCCCTAGGCCTTATCACACTAGCATGTACAATTTAGCCCATAACATTGAACATGCACTAACAGCCAGACTCTGAATATCAAAACCGTGTTAGCAGTTAGTGCTACCACTATGCTAAATTGGTATTAGCATTGCAATTACAGTAAAACGAACAATGTTGTCCTTTTAGACGTCTAATAATATCCAACTATTCAATGCATCACATTGAAAGAATAGGCCTTCACCAAAGCATGTTGACAAAGCTAGTAGCTACAGCGAAATACATTTACAATCCAAGTCAATTAACTTAAATATGTATTGTGATAATGTCCCACACAGCTAGTTGGTTACAACAATCTACAGTGATGTCACAGGGATTTCAGGCAGCAGGTAGTTGAAGGTTAAGTACATAAATTCACTTGTTAATCCATTTGCTATGGCTACAACTGCCTCGTGGAACAACAAAGATTTATTTTCTGTTTGTTTAATATAGGAATGCATCTTTGTCTATCACACTTTGCTTCTGTAGATCTCCCATCTGACTTTATTGTGAGCTTGTGTTTTCAAAAAGTAAATTGAGCATGTTTTATGAGACTGAACAGTCTCATGGGGTATTGGACTCTCTTAAAACCCAGGTAGGTGCAGAATAGGTTTCTCAAAAATAAAGCAAACAGGAAGGCAGTACTATGCATGACTAAAAATGATATGTACACGTTGATTAATACCTACTTAACTTGTACTTGGGACAGGACTGCAAAGTACAGATGGGATATTCCTGATCATAATCAAACTTATATAAATGTGCACCAACATTAGTTATCAGTGTTCTCTATTCTCAATTTAAAAGAATAAACTGACAATAAAGAAGTCTTATAACATATTTTGCTTGTGTCTTTGGAAGGCCTTCAGTGTTTGTTTTATTATTTATCAACTAGTTACATTGTCATTTTGTAAATTAAGAAAATAAAATCCAAAGAATTAAACAATTATAATTGCAATGTAAATAGTTTGCACCCCATTTTTTTTTCTTTTAAATTAATCTTTATGGTGTGGCGTTACCAATTCTTAAAATAATACAAGGATTGGATGTTCATCAAAGGATTTTCAGGGCAATCGATTTGCAGCCAATCAGAGACGAGACTTCTGCCACTTTACCCATCATGCTTTGAGGCACTGATACTACAGAGAGTGAGACCACTCAGACTGCACGTGGAGCGCCCAGAGGAGAGGAATCAGCACTTTCAGAGGTAACGGTAAAAACTATTTATCAACGGATTCAAAACACTCAAGACTTAAAACATTGCAAACGTCAAAGTCCTAGCTATGGTATACATTTTGTTTAATGACCGAAAACAAAGTAATGTTAGCTAACGTTACCATAGCTAGGTAGCAGCTAGCTAGCTACGGTAGCAGCTAGCTACCATGCTTTGAAATTGAGCTGTTCTATGCCGTCATTATGCAGGGTGTGTACACATTATTCAAAAGTGTACAGTAATTTATAACACGGGAATAATAAACGGAGCACTCTCTCTCCCTCTCCTGACAGCCCGTCAGTATCATGCAGCTCGCGGATCCAGTAATGAGCAACCCAGTAAAAACTAAACATATAACTAGTTTAGGTAGTTTGAGAGGTAATTAAAATAGCTACGTGATATTCTAACCTGAAGTGTGTGTTTTGTTCCGCTCAGATCCAGCTAGTTCTAGCTAATGATATGACTACCTGCTTATTAAAAGACACCTAAACAATAAGCGTCGCTATGCAACCGGGTGAGGCCGCAAAGTATAGCGCAGCATTATGCATTTGTTTACATGCCCACCAGAACCCCGAGACATTACCAACAGATCAACGCACAATCAACCCATACAGGACATCTCTTTCTCCACATTAAATGTTAGACATTAGAATTGACTCTTCTTGTCTGTCACATACTATTCTTGTCTGTCACATAAGTGGCGCAACTGATGCGGTATTGTGCTAAAGGGAAATTATTTTGACCGGAGAGATTTCGATTTGCCGGTCTTCAGCATATTTTACCGGTCATAACGGGAACTCTGAGTGGTATTACTGTACTTAAAGCTGCTGCTGTGTTATTTAAGTTATTTTTGCTTAAGCATGTGCAAACTTGTGTCTCTTTTTTTCCCTCAGCTGTTACTGTAGCTGCAGTACCAGTAATTGCAACCTACCAAGAATAAACAGCAGCCAGAGATCCTCAAGTAAGATTTCTTGCCATATTACAAGTGTTATAAATTCTCAATGTCCTATATGGTATTGCTATGCAAACAGTGAAAGGATATGGAAATCATCAAGAGGTGGCTAAAATATGTTTTTCTGCTGACCCTGTCCAGAGCAGTACATTGCTTTGCTTCCAGGTGGTTGCTCCTGTCTGCATCTCCAAGCTCGGGGCATCCCGGCCATCAGTGGCGGACTGGCCATCGGGACGTTCGGGGCGAATCCCGATGGGCTGGTCGGGCCACTCGGCCCACTTCGGTACCGGCAGGGGCGGACTGACCATCTGTAGAATCACCGAACGGCCGGTCGGTTTGCTGTTTTTAAACGGCATCATTGAAGTTAAGCTGACAGGCGACAGAGGTCCACCGTTTCCCAGTCCGCCCCTGCCGGCCATCATCTACTCTAGGTAATACACTGACTATGGATAAGTACCTTTATAAAACCCCACTTTAAACACTCAAACTATCCCTTTATGATGTGACATGTTCTACACTGTTAACATTAGGAAACACTTAAGAAAGAAAAGAAAGCTGCAGGAGCTGATCATTCCTAAAATACAATTGGCCATGTGATCACCAGTAACAAAAGTCACAAAACATTTATAAATCCAAAAAAGATTTAGTGCAGATTGTTTTTGACTTTTTCCTGTTGTGTACCTTAAGGGAGTTCTCCCCTGACAGCTGGACACTACATGATAGCAGAGGACCATCGTCAGTGACAGTGTCCTGAATGTTGTCGACGCCCTGATGCTGATGTTTGCAGCATATTACTGCCTCAACATCAGTTATCGCTCAGAACTGGGAGCTACCCTGGAGTTCTTGCAGAGGTAAGACTTGAATTGTAATTATTAAGTAATTCCATCTTAAACCACAGAGTAGAGGATTGTGCACATTTCTGAGACACGATAAGTGCTCCTGACAAAACAAGATAATCAAGATAAAAAGATTATTGTGCTGCATTCTGTTTCGCATTATGCTCTCGTTTTGTCTTGGGTTGTAAATTCAGCGTACCCCTTTCCTTTGCAGTGGTGTGCTTTGGCTCCTCCCTAAAAGCTCAAACTCACTCTTAGCCAATCGGTGGTATGTTTACTTCAGCTCAATGAAAATGACGGAAAGAGGGCCCTTTGTGGACAACAAAAGAAAACCTGGTATTATTGCAGTGAACAAACACATTAGAACTTCTTTCGGTTAACTACGATGCTTTTACACCGCTCACTCTGCTACTGACACGCACCTCATCTGCCCCAGTTACACACTCTCAAGATGGGACTCGTAGCTACCCACATTCAAATGTGACCGCTTGCTCCTGTTTACAGACCTGCTGCGATACTGTCCAGTGTGATAGTGATGCCAAGTGACGACTTTATATAACAAAACTATTCAAACCAATGCTTTAAATGCACAGATATGATCATAACAGTTAATGAAAAGTACATTTAAGAGTAGCATTGCCCTTTGACTTCAAGCTGTATAACTGTAAAGACAATTAATGGCTGTATCATCCACAGAATGTGTAATTAAACACTAAATGTAAGTGTACTTCTGTCTTAACAGGTGCCTATTCAAGATCAATCCGGACAATGGGACTAGAGTGGAGAGGAAGGAATACAAACAAAAACAGCACTCGATAAAGGGTGCATTCATTAATTACAAACGTCGCTGACTTTGAATGGAGAGAGTTGAAACACATAGTCATGTACACACGCACGCACATAACTGGTAGATTTCTTTAGTGTTTATAATCGTTATCTTTTGAACAAAATGTTGGCTATTGTTAAATGTTGAAATGTTTCATTGCCGGTCTATTCTGCTTTATTATTACTTAAAATATATTTTATTTATTGTTTTTATTTTTGTGATGTATATTATTTTCAATAATATATTGTATATATATATTTGTGATTTTTTTTCTACAAAACATCGGACAGTTAATGTAAACTTGGGCTTTTGCAAAGTAAAATGACATGTTTACTTTGTGTTTTACATGTAAATGGTCTTAGATTTCATGAAGTTTGCTGACGACACGACCGTCATCGGCCTGATCACCGACGGCGACGAGACGGCGTACAGAGAGGTCGAAAACCTGACATCTTGGTGCCAGGATAACAACCTCCATCTCAACGTCAGCAAAACAAAGGAGCTGATTGTGGACTACAGGAAGCAGCAGAGAGGGACACGCCCCATCGCCATCAATGGGACTACGGTGGAGAGAGTCAGCAGCTACAGGTTCCTTGGGGTCCACATCACTGAGGACCTGACATGGACTCATCACTGAGGACCTGACTCATCACTGAGGACCTGACATGGACTCATCACTGAGGACCTGACTCATCACTGAGGACCTGACATGGACTCATCACACTAACACCATCACCAAAACAGCGGCTCTTTAAAAACAAAATTGTATTAGTCAATTTATTGAACATGTTAGAAACAAAACAAACAATAATATTTATCGTATTTTAGCTTAAAAACGTTTCTGGTCAGGTCCTGCTCGGAACCATTCAGGATTTGGTTTCTAAATAAGAGTTTTAGTTTAGATAAAGTTGCACAGTATTTCAGCTCATCATTACAGTTATTCCACAGATGAACACCTTCTGTTGTGATGCAATGAAGTTTGGAATTTGTTCGAATGGGTGGTTTTAAAAAAATGCTGTTTCCTCTCAACATGTGTATGTTTTCTCTCCGTGTGAAAAGTCCCTGGACATTATGATGTAATTGTTCTGCAGGCTGAGGAAGTTCAACATGGACTCCAGGTACTCTGCATCTGCTACAGGTGCACCATAGAGAGTATCCTGACTGGCTGCATCACGGCCTGGTACGGCAGTGCAATCATATTCCGTTTACTTGCATATAGACTCTTCTTGCACTATTTCTATTCTATTTTATTTGTTCTATGTTCTATATATATGTTGCACTGTTGGAGGAGCCTGTGACTTCAGTTGTTCATTGCCATGTCTACACTGAAGCTAATGTACAAATGACAATAAAGCCTTGAATCTTGAATTTACGGTATTTTTTCAAATGACAACAGTAATCTTCTTTCTTTCAGCTTTTTTTGATCATTTAAAAAAATATTTATTCAGTTTTTCTAGAGGTGTATAACTCTATTCTAACAATTAATATATGTTAAAAGAAAAAGATTTCCTGTAAAATTACAGATTTTTTTGGGCAAAAATGTGATAGTTAATGTAAACTAAGGCTTTTGCAAAGTAAAATTACATTATTTTCTTTGTGTTTTAATGGTAAATGGTCTTAGATACACGGTACTTTTTTGTAATAATAAAAGTAATTTTATGTATTTTAGCTTTTTTTTATCATTTTTTAAAGATAATTATTCCGTTTTCTAGAGGTTTATGACTCTATTCTAACAAATAATATATGTTAAAATAAAAAGATTTCATGTAAAATTACAGTAATAGACTCTACTTGTGGTAAGGTAAGTAACTTTTTTTTTACATGTTATCTCCGTATTTTATTTTACAGTTTTTTTCCTTTTTTTAACGGACATTTTCTGGCGCCCTTGTCGCCAGAAAATTTCCGTTTTTTTACAATTTTTTTTTTTACAGTGTATATGGCTACATGCAAAACATACAGAAGACAGTCTGTCCGTGTGTGGGTGCGTATGTGTGTCCGCGTCTGTCGGTCTGTTGGTCTGTCTGTCTGTCTCGCGATCTGTCTATCTGGCTGTCTGTCTTGCACTGTCAGACATGAATCCCTATCTTATAAAGTATGAGTATCTCTCTGTTTGATGTTACTGACACTGATGAATGATGCGGCCGTATTTCCCATTTGCGTGGTCAAGTCAGCATCTTTTTTTTTTTCTCAAATCTATATTAAAACAGCTTGGAGGTTGAGGATTGATAAATACTATTTAGAGTACTTTTACTGTGTAGGCTACTCTGTCAAACTCCCTCTTGAGTACAATAATGCATGTTTTCTGCTATCTTTGATGAGAGATAAAATGATGTTCTGCCATCAGTTCTTAATGAAAGTGATACTGTTTGACTCAGTATACTAATTTAACTACACCAACAAGTACTTTTTCAGGTATTCTTTTTCAAATTCCTCTCCTTAGTACAATAATGCATCTTAAATAAAAATGTGTCATTAGACTTATATTGTTGGACAGAGTATTTTAAGAGGATATGGTAGACATGATATCAGCACTACTTCCAGTCAGTACTCCAGCAGCAGCTTGTACCCCTTGGGAAATCTTCAGAGAATATCCTGCATAGCTGGTCTATCCTTCAGCAAAGTGACACACCCTGTCACTCTTGTTGGCCTCTTATGATGATGCTGTCTTAACCTTTAGCAGCCAGCGCCACCATTTGGTAGAGCACATTTTGTGTTTTGATATCTTGTTGAAAAATAAATAAAAAAGTGTAACTCCATCTGATTCAGCCAGCTCTATCGTTTTGGTTGACATGTTATGCACAAAACAACCTCTAGATGTCACTGTGGTTCGAACAGAAAGCCCTTCAGCTAGCTTCCACTGAGAAAGTTGGCATGCTAAAAATCACTCCTGAAGAAATCACTCTTTTTGGTAACCATATCATTTTTGACATATTTTAGTGTCAGAGCACTTACTGAACTGAATTATATAACTTGATGCACAAAACATTTTTGTAACAAGGGTGTAATTACTTTTTGAAAATATGCTCAACCAACTGGTCGAATTGGCCTTTTATGGTAAACTAGCAATATGACTTTTTCAGAGTTTCAGAGATGTTTTCCAATAAAATATGGTAAATAAATGGCTAGATTCATGGTAATATTACTAAATCTAGTACTGCCTTATGAGTCTCAGAGTGAAAGAGCGATAATAATTGATATAGCACCTTTCATGCATGAAATGCAGCCCAAAGTTGCACACAGATGAGCAAGTTAGGCCAACACAGGATATAGACATTTGCTGTTAGGCCAGTTGTTTGTTGTTAGGCCAAACCTTTTATGATGAAAAACACTTTCATTCTTATTTATCAATGTGTGTATTTATTTATCCCTTTTTTCCATTAATGCATATATTTGATTAGATTTGCATTTTATCTTTCTCCCTTTCACTCTGTGACTGGATCCTGAACTTCCTGACAGGCAGACCCCAGGCAGTGCGGGTGGGAAACCTCACATCCTCCACCCTGATCCTCAACACCGGTGCCCCTCAAGGCTGCGTGCTCAGCCCTCTCCTCTACTCCCTGTTCATTCACGACTGCGTGGCCACACACAGCTCCAACACCATCGTGAAGTTTTCTGACGACACAACCGTCATCGGCCAGATCACAGACGGCGACGAGACGGCGTACAGAGAGGAGGTCGAAAACCTGACATCTTGGTGCCAGGATAACAACCTCCATCTCAACGTCAGCAAAACAAAGGAGCTGATTGTGGATTACAGGAAGCAGCAGAGAGAGGGACACGCCCCCATTGCCATCAATGGGACTACGGTGGAGAGAGTCAGCAGCTTCAGGTTCCTTTGGGTCCACATCACTGAGGACCTGACATGGACTCTTCACACCACCACCATCACCAAGAAAGCTTGACAGTGGCTCTTCTTCCTCAGCAGGCTGAGGAGGTTCAAAATAGATTCCAGGATACTCTCCAACTTCTACAGGTGCACCATAGAGAGGATCCTGACTGGCTGCATCACGGCCTGGTACGGCAGCTGCACCGCCCTTAATCGTAAGGCTTTACAGAGGGTGGTGAAAACTGCAGAGAACATCACCAGGACCTTTACTCTCAGCGGCTCAGGAAGAAATCCCTCAGGATTATAAAAGACCCCCATCACCCCAGCCACAAACTGTTCAGTCTGCTGCCGTCTGGCAGGCGGTACCGCAGCATCCAGACAAAAACAGCCAGATTCAGAGACAGCTTCATCCCGCAGGCAATAAGACGGTTAAACAACTGAACTGCTGAAACAATTTCA
The DNA here is from genome assembly GCA_012861695.1 of Trematomus loennbergii. Lineage (NCBI taxonomy): Eukaryota > Metazoa > Chordata > Actinopteri > Perciformes > Nototheniidae > Trematomus > Trematomus loennbergii. Next base: position 192,439 of record JAAOOA010000107.1, read on the forward strand.
TTTCATAACATTCATCTGCTACTTAGTAATTTTGTATCTACTATCTAATATATCATTCCAAT